>PVIW01009698.1:0-49986 GCA_004026585.1 Noctilio leporinus | reverse complement strand
TAGGCCTTCAGTGGTCAGGGGGAAAGGGGTTGGGGGGAGGGGGGAGGCAGAGGCAAAGAAGGGGAGCAGCTTAGACAAGAACCTAGTATAAAGGAACCATGGACATGGACAACAGGTGGGATTGACTTTGGGGGGAATGGGTGGGTGGGGAGGGGGACAGAGGGGAGCAAAAAGGGGATGGATGTAATACAACAACAATGAAATTAAAAAAAAAATCATTTCCTATGTGAAAATAATAAATATTAAAAATGGCTAAGTGCCTTTAGAATGTTTTTGTTGAAAGTTGAGATTTCATAATTATCTGATACCCTGACAAGGCCTTTTGGACATTCCTCTCCATGTATAACTTTTAAAAATATGAGGAAAGCCTTTTAGTGTCAGTTTTCTGCTTTCTCTATTGTAACAAATTCCAAGATAATGTAAGTGCCAGTGACTTGGTAATCCTTCTGGTTGAAAATAATATTTTATAAAATGATAATTTTAATAAATTATTTCAAACCATGGCATCTCTACAAAGGTCAGTAGCAAGCTCCTTAGTAACTAAATTATGTGTATGAATGACAGGAAGAGGGAGAGGAAGAGAGAAAATTTTCTGTGTTAGCTATTTGGTTTGATGGAGAGGTAGGAAATGTCTACTAAGTAGGACAGTAAGGTATTAATAAACAAAAATATGTAATTTTCATTAGAAAAAAGTATAATGTATTTTATGAGGAATTTGTTTTAATGTTGTAGTTAAAATAATGTTAAATTTTAAGCTCACTATATCTGTTCTTAATAAAAAATATTTTGGTTATTTGCATGTAGGTAGAAATATAATTGCCTTTGAAAATATCTGGGAAATATTAATGCAGATGTAACAATTTCCATTAATAGAATTTTAAAACTGTATGTCTTCCAAAAGTAAGTTTGCTGTTGTAACCTTAATTTGAAGATCATAATTCAATAGAAACCTCCAATTATAGGTTCATATGAAATCTCTATTATTTTCTTTAGTATCTTTTATTATTTTAGGTCTTAGTGTGTATATAACCATATTTTAGGACAAAACAAACAAACAAACAAACAAAAAAAAAAAACCACAGTCTTTTAGGACATGTGACCAGTCTCCTTAATTTTGAAAGCTGTTAGTTAACAATCATTTAACTTCTTCCAAGTCACAGATATTTAGTGCTTCAGCCAAATTTGGAATCTAGGTTTCCTCACCACTAATCCAATGGCCTTTCAATTGATCTATATACCACCACACCAAAATGATGCAGTCAACATATTACCTATTTTCCACTTTTGAATCTCCATTACCACTTTCTTGCCAAGGTATTTTTCAAGTCACTATGGTTCATTTTTCCTGTATGCACAGCTGCATATTGACCATACACATCCATTTTACTTTTTATTTTTTAATAAAATAGACATTAAGAGGAATACCATTATGTAAAAAACTAACTAAAAGAAACATTACCCCTGGCTGGTAGCACAGTGGTTAAGGCACCGGCCTGCGAACCCAAAGTTCGCAGGTTCGATTCCCCAGCCAGGACACATAACCAGGTTGCAAACCAGGTCTCCAGTCAGGTCTGTGGCTGGAGGCAGGTGAAACGCAACCATACATTGATGTCTCTCTCCCTCTCTGCCTCTCTCCCTTCCCCTCTTTCTAAAAAAATAATGAAATAAAATCTTTAAAAGAAGCATTGTAACTTTTTACTGAGAAATTATTTGAAATAAATGATAGATACAATTTTTGGAAAACATGTTCATCAAGTTTTTAATAGGTAATTATAATGCCTTTTCTTGTTGAAAAGTGTTTATATTAAAATGGAGAAAGATCACATATGTCCTGTTTTTTTCTTTTCTTTATAAAGATGGTATATGTAAAAGCACATTACCACTCTTAAATATATACAAGCAACTTAATATACATATAATAATATATTCTAACTTCTTTCCTCTTTTTTGGTTATTTGACTTTTAGCTATACATATCACCTGTGTTTAACATATTTTACTTATTTGGCACAATTTCTTAATTTTAATTTTTAAAATAAATATTTTTGTGATAAAAATATTACTTATCAAATCTTACCTTTATTGGCAGAGTACTTACTTTTTTTATCTTTTGTTCATAAATAATCTTAAAACGCTGAAAGCCAATTTAATTTTTATTTTTAAAAACACAGCATCTTTAGAGATTTCTAGAGAGCACCATAATATGAACATATTTTTGGTTCTTTTTTCTAACCCTGGTTGAAATGATTAAGGGCTGAAAACAAGCAAGCCTATATCAGCATTAGAGCTAGTGAAGGATATTAAATACATGTTAAGAGCTTTAAGGAAGAAATCGATGATAAAGAGAAACAATTATAGACAATCTTGAATTTTAGAGGAGCTCTGGTTAGAAGGGAAAGGACCAAATAAGAAGGGGTTCTCTGAAAAGCAGAAAATGCAACTTTGAATGGCTGATGTTCAACGTAACTGGTTGGTAGCATTACTGATGGTGTGGGTGGTATGTTTTCATTTATGATTATATAGGTGACTTTTCTTTTGGGAGCTTTACTGTGTTTTCCATATATTTCAACAATAAATATAAAGTATTTCATAATCAAGAACATTTATAATAGTTATATACAAAATATAGTAAGCATTCCCTAGTTTTATTATTATTTTTTTTAATTTTATGAGATACATTGTTAAAATTTACTCTGAAGGAAGATGATGGATATTATATGAAGTTTTCCATATTTGGTAGGTCAAGATTTGTAATAATAGAATGTTTTCTTGTCCTAGTCACTTGCCTATTGTGGATCCCAGCTCTGGCAGGTATAAAAGGACATATTAATTGTATCTTTATCTGTCTGGTAGGTAAGATAATAGCATCAGACAAAAGTATCAACTTGTTAAAATTTTTGAGGTAAACTTCCAAAACTGTAATGGAAGAGAAAGCTCAGAGGAACATAAACATGAACTCACTAAGTGCATTATTTACTAGTGTATAAATTTTAAGTCTAAGTCTTATTTAAACTTAAAATTATCTCTGTAGAAGTAAAATATATAACCTTCTGTTGAAAATATAATATAGGTGTAATAATATACTTTTTTACATCCATACAGGGTCTATAGGTTATTGCCAGCAGTACCAAAGTGAGGCTGAGGAAGTAAAAATAGTCACCCGAGATCCCAAAAGATTAAGTGCATAAAGAAATGAAGAAAAAGGTAGATATGAGAAGAATTTTTAGATGAAAATAATATCTATAAACCAAAAGATTACTGCTCCTACAACAAGAGTTTAACATGAAAGAATACATTCCATCAAAATAGGAAAAGTGAACATCTATAAAAAAAAAAATCTCTTTAATTTTGTTTTCAGCTAATTTTTTGTCACACCTTATTTCAAACAAATTAATTAAACAATGAGATAAAAGTTTCTCAGCCTCCAAGAGTTATTATGAAGATCATCTATGGCTTAATTTTGGAATTATCTCTGTTTAGGACACAGTTGAGTTATTACAGAGAGAAATTCTTAAAATTTGGTTTCTTGTTCAATCTCTACTGTTCATTTATTATTTAATTATATGTAAGTCACTAAAATTGAACTAATTGTGTGAAGTCACTTTGCAATATAAGTGGTTATTATATATTATTGTAATATGATGGTACAAGCAAATACATTTTAATTAATTAAATTAGTTTAAGTCATAACAAGATATATGAAGAATAGTGAGACTTAAAAAACTGTTAAATCAAGTTAGTGGAAAATACACTATTTGATAATAAATATTTTGCATATATCTGCATAGTAGTTTTTAATAGATGAAACCATATACCTACTTGAAATTACTGATGTTGAACTGAATTTTATTTTTTTTAATCTTTATTGATTGATTTTGGAGACAAGGAGAGAGGGAGCCATCAATTTGTTTTTCCTTTTATTAGGACATCCATTGGTCAATTTTTGTACAGGTCCTGACTAGGGATTGAACTCATAGGCTTGGTGTATCAGGATGATTATCTAATCAATGCAGCTACCTGGCTATGGCTTAACTTGGATTTTAAAGATCTTATCACATCCTGAATTATGAGAGAAAAACTTTTAATGTTTAAAATTGATAAATGTGTTTAATGATATTCATTCTTAATTATCACATATACAACCTGTCACTTTTTTTCTAAATAAAACTTACTTGTTGGGTATCAATCATTACTAGTCATTTACTAAGCATTATAGTAGAGAAAAAAGGGAGGCAAGGAGCTGCACCAGGATACTAGTCACATTTATTTTGCTGTCATACATTCCAGTATCAAATCTATTCTTGCTCTTTTGTCAACAGGCATGTCACAGGATGCTTTATTTTTTTATTTATTTAAGGTACATAAGAATTGGTAATTATTTCTTGTCACTTAAGAAATCATAAACCAGAGCCCAAAGATATAAGTACCTTGCTAAAATTTTCTCAACTTATCAGTCATAGGAAAGTCCAAGTCCCCTGATTCCCAGGCTAGTACAGTTTTCATTGCACTAAGAAGTTTGTTATGAACAGAGATATCGCTAACTAGGACAATACTGCAGAGTTGGAACACAGTGGTGATTCCTTTTGATCTTGGCAACAGAGCCTGAGAAATAGGAAAGTGAACCATTATAACTGTGTTGTGCACTCACTGAAACCAGAAAAGTTAATTAGCTCTTCTGGATGACTTGGTGTTAAGAATTCATATCAGTAGCTCCAGTTCAAGAGTTTGTACTACTCAGATCATACACAGGGTTTCCAAAAGAAAAACTAAAATTTTATTAACTAATAATAAGAAAGCTAGACATTACTAATACTTAATATACAGACATAGCCCATGTACATAAGTTAAAATGAATAAATACATCTGGAGGTTCATGTTCAACATTATTTTACTGATGAAGGTACATGATAAATAAAAAACATACAGACATCAAGTTTAACTCACTAAAACCACTGAATACATTAATTACATTGATGCAATTAAGATGTCCAGAGTAATTTATAGAATACTTTTTTTATCATATTATTATCTTATGAAGGTGAGTCATACAGTTACTTCTACATTCATTAGTTTAAATTCATTATTTTAAATATTTGTTGAGCAACCACTTTGCACTAATGTAAATGCTAGAAATAAAGCAGTGAAAGAACACAGCACCTGCCCTCATGAGGCTTGTTATCTAGCAATGAAAAGTTTAAGCTTTGGGAATTAGACATAATATTTCAGGTGTTGTAACAACAAAACCTTTATTTGTATAGCTAGAAAACAGGGTGGAACAGTTAGATGTCATATGTAGTTAGCTTTAAATTTTTTGGTTTTTAGAATTCTCATAAATTTCCATCTTCATACATTTTCTTCCTCTTGTTATTCCTATTCTCTTCAACCATCATGTGTTTAGTGTGTATGTCCTACCCTAGTCTTCATCCAGGTGAATCCCTAGAGCCTTCACTGGTGTTAGTGTGGCCACCATAGGCCTGCCTTGAAACAACAGTGTTTTACTGCCTCTCTGCTTAACACTTTGGTTCTCAAAGACTCGTATTGGGAAGAAAGTATCTAATAAAACTAATTTATATTTAAAATATTTATGACAGACAATATACTAAATATTACTAACTTATAATTCAATATAGTTTACATTTTTTGAGGGTTTAGTAAGTTTTAGAGACTCTGCTATCAAAGGGGAATGATCCATGGAGTTCCTACACTATGCTCAATGTAGAACTGTCCATAGTCTTGATTCTTAATAAATGTTGATTAACAGGCTTGATAACATTAAAATAATAATGTACATTTTATGAAAGGTAGTCTATGGGAGTGGGGATAGAATAAAATTTGATCAAGAGTTAATTTGAATTTCATTTTTTCTACCTACTTTTTAGTGACCTTTGCTAAGATATTTAATTTCTATAGCCATAGCCTCTGACTATTTAAAATGGAATTAAGAATATCTCACTTCCAATGTTACAAGTGATCCAATTATGTAGGTGAAGCATATTGTAGGCACTCATTACTTTTATAAGAAAAAAGTAAAATCAAAAGAATAAACATTTAATAGGAAAATTATAGTCTGTGTCAAACTTATAAGAGACATTGAGTAAGCCAAGTGTTTCTCATAAAGGTAAGAAGAGCATTGGTTATGTCCTACTGACTGACTATGGACATGATATGGAAAGAGGTGGAGCATATGAGAATCTTGAAGTGTAGAGCGTTTGTTTTAATAAAATTCACTTTATGCAGCTAAGGCTTTCTGAGACAGGAAAAATAAGGAAAACTTAAAATCTTCTTTCTTTAGTTGATTACAGGATAATGGATATTGTATTTTATTGAGGTCAGGATGCATCAGATTATACCCTATAGTTCTATAATTTTTGTTGTAAGAGCATTTATGGCCACAAATATGTACACAGGCATAATGGGTAAGATAAGTAGGGTCACAAAGTTATCAACAATCTCTTACTCTTCCTAAAAATGTATTTTAATATTTGTGAAAGTTCAGTCTCCAATTCATGAGTTTTTTGTTTGTTTGTTTTTGTTAAACAGTAAAGTTCTTGGAAAGACCTGAGAATAGCTCATGAACTTAAAGAATACTTGTAATTTGAAAGCCAAGTTTTTAGGATGAAATTAGTTAATGCATATAAAGCTTTTGTAGCAGCGCTGACATATAGAAAGCTTTTTTTTTTTTTAATTTTAAATTGCAGAACTACATAATAACTGTTAAGAAACTAAATAAAGGAATTTCAGAGAAGTTTAGTAATCGAAGTATAAAAGGAAGTGATCCTTGGGGATAGTCAGTTCATAAGTTACAAAAAAAGGATAAAACACAGCACAATGTGGTAGGCATAATTCTGTGATGACCCCAGAAAGAAGTTCTCTCCCCTTGAATGTGGCAAAACCTGTATTGTTACAGGGTGTCAACAAGAGTTTGGGTTATGTAAGCTGGAGAAGGTGAAGGAATTCTGCTGATTTCATAAGGGTGAAAGTTATTTGCCTTTGCATTAATCAGATAAGAGATCATCTCCAAAGATCCTGGCCTAAGCAGCCATGCCCTATGAAAGAGGGTCCAGAGGGCAGAAACTCCTCCTCCTGCTGTCCTTGAAGAAGCAAGCAGGCATGAGTTCTATAGCTGCAAGAACATTAATTTTTCCAATAACCATGTGAACTTGGAAGTGGACCTTGAGCCTCAGATGAGTTTGCAGTCATCCTTATCATTATTATCATCATTATCATTATTGCAGTCTCAGAGATCTGAAAGAGAATCCAGCTAAATAGTGCTAACATCCCTGACCTCTGGAAACTGACAATAAAATGGGAATTGTTTGAAGTCACTATGTTTGTAATAATGTTTTCAGCAGAAAAGCCAAACATAAAACATCTCAAGAAGCTAGGCAAAATCACTGGCATAAATAAAGACATAATTAACTGAATAAAGGTCAGATCAAGGGATATTATCTACTAAAATATATATTAAAATAATATATGCTTGACACCTGCTTATGTTACTTTCCTATTACTAGTGCTGTTTTCACTGCTAGTTATAATGTAACTTATTTGATTTCTAATGAACTATTAATATTGCAGAGTCACAACGAAAATGTCAAATGGATAGGCTAGAGAAGCTTCAAATACTCATGGAATATTCATTTGACCAATCTGTAGGTGTCTGCCAACCTGCTGTACATCAAGGACTTGATTTCACAAAGACAGGCTAATAATCTTCATTGCCCTCTTCCATAAATGAAGGAAGTTCCAATGAGGGCTTAAAAAGATAACAGAAATAAATTGATCCAGGAGTTATAGCTGAATCAATGGTAGATTAAAGCAGCATGTACCAGTCAAAGAACACAATCAATCCCTGTCTAATCAATGATCAGTCTATAAATAAATAAATCAAAATATTATTTCCCTCAAGAATCAGAAGTCAAACAAATTATAGTCCTGAAAACATTTCATGATGAGAAAGAAATATTGTATGGGAATATATGTATGTAAAAGAAAATATGAAGATTTATGGAATTTATGTTTGATATTCTAAATTACATTAGGATTATACAATACTTTTATGGTTATAAACTTCATTTGCCTCAACTGCATTTCTAGCACCTGGGGTATTCTGAAGAATAATATCTTCAAATATTAAGATTTCAATGCTCACTACAGGTTTCTTGAAACCAGTTTCTAGTGTCTTTAAATTCATGTTTATTTCTAGTTATTTAACTGGTTAAAGAAAGTTGAAGGAATAAAATAAGAAAAGAAAACAGAAGAAAGAAATGAAGGAAAACACTTCTTTTTTATTTTTCAAAATTTATTTTTACCTTAATACCACAAAAATTCTTGCACAAAGTTCACAACTATTATTTTGGAGTGACTATTGCAATGACTTTTTGGAAAAAGTATGGGATAGTTAGTTAAAAATTAATAGGGAGGAGACATGCTTATTTTTTGTTAAGAACTAAAATATGTTTGCCTTCAAAATTTCTTCTCAGGATTACATTTGATTTAAGAGGTTTCATGGGGGTTCTAAGTGGGTCCTATACTCAATTAGTTCCTTGAACTTTTCAGGGAAGCTAATTAGTGATAAGTGGACGTCCTGTAGTCTACTTGGTTATATTTATGATTTGTTCCTAAGGAATTGCTAGGGGAAAAAAGCTTTATTTTTATAATTTCCTGTATATTTGTTTTTTAGAACATGTTACATATATATGAGACAAAAGCTATAAAACCAAAAGACACTTGATTATTCTGTAGTGTTTATAATGTCATATATGGGTCAATCAATTCAACAAATGCAAAGTGGCTGAGAAAGAGAAAATGTGGCTTTTGCTTATTTAATTTGGAAGATAAAACTCATACTAAATTAAGAAAAAATACTTTAATTATCACTTCTTTTTTAAAAACTAAATCCCAATTGCTTACTTGGTGAGGGTAAGGGAAACGAAGGCTATGAAAAGTTAGCAAACATCTTTTACAAAATCAGGAAAGATTAAATAATAATTCTATTTTCATATTTGATGTGAAATTAAACAAATTAAATTTCTAGAATCATTCTTATGTGAATCTTCCAATGTTATGATTTTATACTACAAATAACATTTTACCAATTTTAATTATTAGGTTCATTAATTATTTCCTTAAGATATGAAATAAATATATAAAAAAACACAATGATAAGAAGTAAAAGAGATCAGGGAAGGTATAACTGTTAAGATAAAGTGAAATGTATAATATTGTGTTAAGAATTTTGAAAATGTTTATAATGAATTTAAAAAATAATATTATAATTTGTTAACTATTCCTTATTTGACTAAAAGATTTTGTAATGTCTAAAATTATTAATGGTTGCTTTTGCTCCGGAAGTAATTTTAGATATTGCAAAGTATCAGTCCCCAACCTTTTTGGCACCAGGGGTCTGTTTTGTGGATGACAATTTTTCCATGGACCAGGCAGGGACAGGGGTATGGGAGAAGGATGGCTTTATAGCCTGCCACCAGGTGCAGCTTAATTGTCATTTGTCACTCACTGATAGGGTTTTGAAATGATTGATTCACTATGGTATACAAGCAATTGATTCATTATGGTCTCTGTGCAGTCAAACCTCCCTGCTAATGATAATCTGTATTTTCAGCCTCTCCTCATCACTGCCTGAATTCCACCTCAGATCATCAGGCATTACATTCTCTTTAAGAGCATAACCTAGTGCTCACGAATGTGCAATTCTCAGTAGGGATTGGGTTCTCATGAGAATCTAATGCTGCCACTGATCTAATAGGACATGGAGCTCAGGCGGTAATGTGAGTGAGGGGGAGCGGGAGTGGCTGTTAATACAGAGGAAGTTTTGCTCACTCTCCAGCCATTCACCTCCTGCTGTGCGACCCTAGTCCTAACTGGCCATGTACCCATATTGGTCTGTGGCCTGAGGGTTGAAGGCCCCTGCAGCAAACCATTAACAATAAAAGAATTACTATTTTACCAAATCATAGGACATTTCTCTGATACAAGTGAAGGCTAGAGAAATGAGAAACTTTCCTGGATGAATATTGGACAATTAGCTCAGACCCAGAAGGCTCCTCACTTATAAAACCTAGACAGCAAGATAACAAAGTAATAGATGACTGGGAGTAACTGTTTAAATGATGGCAGGAACACATTTCAGTCTATATTTATCATTTATTAGTTATACAAAAAGCCTTCAGGAGCATCCTGCCTCCCGATTCTTACTGTATTTTTATTTTAATTGTCTGTTTCTCTACTAAGATGTTAATTTATTGAAAGTAGCTACTATATCTGTTCATCCTTTAACAGGTTTCAGCTGAAAGTAGTTACCAACTATTGCTTCTAAGGTATGAGTTATTCTAGACTTGTTTAAAAGGCAAATCTTCAAATACACATATTAAATCATGACACCAAGGAAAAATACAGTTTGCAGCTTGACAGTACAAAATTGCTTAGTGCACTGAGAGGCAATATGATGTAGTGATGCAAGTTGAACTTTCTGAACTTGAATCCCCATTATGTTTCTTTAAACAACTATGCATGCCTGTTTCCTCATGTACAACCTGTTGATTAAAAATGTAAGTCACCCAAAGAATCCTGAAACACCAATTCCTAAGAACCTATGTACACCTATGTTCATAGCAGCACTATTTACAATAACCAAGTGCTGGAAACAGCCTAAGTGCCCATCAGTGGATGATTGGATCAAAAAACTTTGGTACATTTACACAATGGAATTCTATATAGCAGAAAGAAAGAAGGAACTCCTAACCTTTGCAACAACATGGATGGAACTAGAAAGTATTATGCTTAGTAAAACAAGCCAGTCAGTGAGGACAAATATCATATGATCTCACCCACTACAGGATAATAATGAACAAAACAAACAACAAGCAAAACAGAACCAGATATATGATTACAGTGAATAGGCCTTCAGTGGGTAGGGGCAAAGTGGTTGGGGGGAGCAGGGAGGAAAAGGCAAAGAAGGGGAGCAGTTTAGACAAGAACCTAGTATGGAAGAACCATAGACATGGAGAATATGTGGGATTGACTTTGTTGGGGAGTGGGTGGGTGGGGATGAGGACAGAGGCAAGCAAAAAAAGGATGGATGTAATAAAACAACAATAAAATTAAATTAAAAAAAAAAAAGAAAGAGAGAGAGAAGCATGAATTTGTTACCACACTTATTAATTGGTTGCTTTTTGTATGTGCCCTGATGGGGGATTGAACCCACAACATTAGTGTATCAGGATGATGCTGTAACTAGCTGAGCTACCTAGCCAGGGCCTTGCTTTAACTTTCACCTGCTGACTCAAAATATCAACTGAGGTAAAAAAAAAAAAAATGTATTTTAAAACTAAACACTTTCAGTTATTTATATTTCTACTGCCACCAATACGTAGAAAATAAAATATCTATATACAAAATATATATATATGTGTGTGTGTGTATATATTTATATATGTTTTAACTAAATTTTATTTTTTTGAGAAACATTTGTTTTAGAAAATGAAGGCCTTACAATAGGAATATATATATGGCAGTATTAGATCCATTTTATTTTAAGTTCGTCAGTGATGGGTCATTTGATACACTATCCATCTATCCCTAAACCTGAATAGTTTTAAGTTAATGAAACTTGAGTATTTGGTTCACTCAGTTAGCTCTATTTTTATAACTAGCAAAATAACGGCATGCAGAAAAACCTGGAGTGTTCTGTTTTACAGTATGAGTGTGCAAATTACTATCCCCAGTGGCATCCCCAAATATAGCATATTTCACAGAAACGCTTAGAATGTCAAATGTTCAGTATTTCTGTCTCCTAAGATGACAAGCCTAATTGTTAATTTACATTCAAAGTGTGAGACCCACTGCTGCTAAAACTCAGGTTTTCAAAGAGAGACTTTCAGCTCACCCAAGCCTTTGACATTTCTGTCACCTTCTCTACTTATGTATACTGAAACACAGCACTGTCAGTTTTGCCCTAAGAGTTGTTGGTTGCAACAACTTTGCCCTAAAGGTGGGAACACAGCTGTGTCTCCTTGAGAGTCAGACAAAATACTGCAAGTTCCAAGAGGTCTTCACATTCTCACAGGATCACATCCCAGAATTTGTGATAGGGCTCAATTGCTTGTTTCAATCCTGCCTATATTAGGGAGTGCAGATTTCCTGCTCAGGCTACCCTTGATCCTACTTGCTTTGGGAAGGAACCTTTGCCTTAAGGCCATTATTCTCTTGTCAAGTGCCTTACACTGCCAAATTGTCCTGGGCTCCCTATGTAGAAGCACATTAGCCTTAGAACATGAACACTATCAAGAAGAGGGCATGTCCTTTGGTGGGCTGCAGGGAACAGGATTCAGAGTTTGTGATTTAATGGGCATAAATTTATCCTCCTTTCACCGTTGGACTTGAAGCAGGATCAACTAATGATTGTTTCACTTCTTACCTCCAGGGTGATTTTTCATGCTTCACTTTTTCTTGTCCCTGTGCCGGAGTCATCTACTTCAATCTGATAAATGATGATAATGTAGAATCTTGGGGATGAGTGATTGGGTCCCTTTTTCCTTTCTTTTCAAAAAATTTCTGGGCTTCTTAGTCAAATCAGCTCCCTGCTCTTCAGAAATATTTAAGAAACACCAATCAATACTTTTCTCAAGAGAGAAAAATAAGCCGGACTTATTGGATAAGATACTATTTATATTTGACATTGGAGAATTGTCACCATTATATGTCAATACAAAGACAAGTGACTGCCTAGAGAGGAGTGATAAATATGTGTGGCAATTCTTAAGTAGTTTCTTATTTCTTGAGTAATATTAAACAATGTAATAGCAGGAAAGTGACTGAACCAATTAACTTAGAAATTAACCTTTTATGTGTTATATTATTACTTCAAAACTAAAATATATTCTAATTTTTTCCTTTTATATTAATAATTAAAAAATTAAAAACAGCATCAAAGCGTTTTAGAAGTACAAGGAAAAGTTTTTAAATAAATTGTAAGGAAAGGTTAAGACTCACTGGTCTGGCACAAATTAAGCTATTTGGGCCATATTTATAAAATGAATTAGAAAATTAATATTATTTTATTCAATGAATGAATGAATGCATGAGTAAATAGAATTTACAGATTCAGAAAACTTTGTAAACATTACTTGAAATGATTTTCCATCTTTGATGGAAGGAGGACTTCATACCTGTCTTTTTTAATAATGGTAAAACAGTTCAAACACTCAATAACTGACAAAAACAAGCAACTAAGTGATCTGCAAGGTTTAAGATTTATATTTTAAGGCAAAGAAGGTTGACATGACCTACTCTCTCCTAAGACTCTTTATTAGGGCTTAGAACTCAAGTATCATTATCCTTAATTTAATTCTGTTTCCACTCAGACAGTAGTGACTGACTCATACATGCTCTTTAAACACCTTTTCAGTCCTTATATTTAATTGAGATTTTCTACATAAAAAGAGTGACTATGCCATACCATAATGGTCGATAAAGATGGTGTTCTTTTGTATCAAGAATAAAGGGCAGGCACAGAGATAAAAAACAAATTGAAACAAGAACTGAAAAATTAGGTGCTATTTAGAGCCTTCATATTCTGCTTCACATTTATTTTGCTTATCTTTACTCCAATACAGTCAGCAAGACTATAGCACACCTAAAAATCATATCCTCAGAAATTTTGTCTTGAATTCAGTATACAACTAACTCATGTTGTAGTACTTGAGTATATCTGCCACTAAATAAGTGACATTTATATACATGCAAAATTTATTTTCATATTGAATTAACTGCATATTACCAGAATTCTAAGCCATTGTTCTTTGTACTTGTGTTAATTTTACATGAGGTTTTAAGAGACATCTCAGATTATAAACCAACTTCAGTCTGTGAATGTAAATGAAACATAGTATGTAGAAAATGTCTTTGTACAAATTAAATATATACACTGGTTGCCTTTTATTTTAGCAGTGGTTTAGCATTGTGTTTACCTTTTAATCAGAGTGTGATTTCCATCAATTCTAATTCTGTGTTCTCTAGCTTCATTAAAAATGAAAAAAATTACCACCAAAAGGAAGAAAATATCTTCATTTCAGGTACAATTCAAATGCTTTCAAGACTTTTAAAAATGTTAACCCTATCATTGTATGATAGTGAGTTCAAACTAGGAATACAGTTTCAGTAAGGTAAACTTTGACCTAGCTTTTACCGAACATGATCTTCCTTCTTAAAAAGCAACCTTGTTTGATAGCATTCTCACCAATAACAGCACTCCTTTGTACTAAGGCATTGTTTGCAGGTGGCCCTTGTTGAAATGCAAATATGCCATCTAGTGAGCCTTTACCTCTTAGCTCTCACCACCTTCTCAGCACCTATTGTGTATCATACTAGATAAGGAAGAAACACTGAACTGATGAGCTTTAAGAAAGCCAATGGATAAATCCCAAGAAGAATGTGCTTCAGGATACCACCAAAGGGCAAAGAGCAGAAAGAGGAGAGTGAAATGCTTAATGAGAGGATTAATGTTTAATGAAGAAAGTTTATCCAGGCTGTGATGATTCGGAGACCCAGAATGCAAGGGCTGGAAGAGAAGTTTGAAAATGTAATCAAACACCTTTACCTTACAGCTGAGTAACCAGAGGTTGTTAATAGCTAAATGACTCTTCTAAATGTTCTCAGCTAGATTCTCATCATAGCTCTTGAAACCCAGAGAACCAGCACTTAACTTCCCAATGTGTAAAGCTGTATAATTATTCACATGTAATTTTATGTGCATACTTGGTGAATTTTACTTTTTTCAACTACTTTGAAATAGCTTACATTTTTCTTTTGTGTCTTTCCACAGCAGCCGGAGTTAAGGTTGTCCCTACTGCAGTCACTGCTGCCTGTCAATGTAAGAAACATTCAAACCAGTAAGAATGTTTATGAGTTTATTTGATCCAAACTGACAACACTTGCTGGGAAGCAAAACCTCAACGAATAGAGAAAATACTCCAAAAAATGACAGTTTGCATCTTATTTTATACATTACAACCAAAAGAGAAAGATGTAAGTGGGTTACATAAAATCCATTGGTGATAGACAAGGGAGGCAGGAGAAAGCACAGGGTTGGGGGGATCTCTGGGATAAAAAGTGAAAAATGATAAAAACACACTTCTTTTACATAGGTGGGTGCAGGATAGATAACAGTCAACAATTAACATGAAACAATAACAGTGAGGGGATTTGTAATATTCCTCTGGGTGCCTATGCTTAGGTAGTCTGGAGAAAGGAAATTTGACATTTTAAAGTTATGTTATCTTAAATGCAAAAAGACAATAGATAGTCTCAATCAGGATAAAGATAACTTTTGTTAGGGAGGGTTTTAGCCTAGGACAGGATATCTGCCATAAACTGGTTTTAGTTAATACGTCTTAAATTCAGGCCATCCCATGAGGTTACTTAGGTCTCTGAGTTAGTAAGGCTGACAAAAAAGGGTTTCCCCTGTGGCTGTCAGGGTCACTAAGTGACCTCTTTTTTTCCTGTAGGAGTGTTATATGTCAATATATTTTTTTGTTTGTTTGTTTAGAATTGGCCCAATTTTCCCCTATTGTACTCCCTTGCCACACCCACCATCCCCTCCCAGAGTTAATCCCCACCTTGTTGTCACCGTCCATCTGTAATTTACACTAGTTCTTTGACTAGACCCTTCCCCTTCTTTCCACCTCTTATTCCTCTACCTACTTGGATCTGGTCCAGGTCAACCTGTTCCTTGTTTCTATTCCTCTGGTTCTATTTTGTTTGATTGTCTATTCTTTTTTCCCATTAGGTTCTGTATTAGGTCAGATCATATAGTACTTGTCTTTCATGACCTAGCTTATTTCACTTAACAAAATACTCTCCAGTTCCATCCTTGCTGTCACAAAAGGCAGGAGGCCCTTCTTTCTTTCTGCTGTGTAGTATTCCATTGTGTAGATGTACCACTGTTTCTTGATTCACTCATTTATTGATGGGCACTTGGGATGTTTCCAGCTCTTGGCTATTGTAAATAGCACAGCTACAAACATAGGGGTGCATAGGTTCTTTGGAATTGGTGTTTCAGGGTTCTTCAGGTATAATCCCAGCAGCCGAATCACTGGATCAAAAGGCAGTGGAACAGGATAATGTTATGTTTCGTGAAATAAGCCAGGTGACAAAAGACTAACGCCATATGACCTCACCTAATATAGGAAACTAATAAGCAAAACAAGAAAATGAGCAAAATAGAACCAGAGACATGGAAACAAGGAACAGACTAATAGTGACCAGAGGGGAGAGGGGATGGGAAGAAGGGGTAAAAAAAGGGAAGGGGGATAGTCAAGGGACTAGTATAAATGAACCATAGGCATGAACAACAGAGTGGGGATTGAATGCAGGAGAAGGGGAGGCGGGTGGGACAGGGAAAGCAATGGGGAAAAGAGGGAACAAATGTCATACAGCAACAATAAATTAATTTAAAAAAAAGAAATGCAGTTCCTTTTTTTAGGTTTTTGAGCAATTTGCTGCATCAGTCTGCATTCCTACCAACAGTGCACTAAGGTTCCCTTTTCTCCACATCCTTGCCAGTGCTTGTTGGTTGCTGACTTATTAATAATTGCCATACTGACAGATGTGAGGTGGTAGCTCACTGTGGTTTTAATTTTCATCTCTCTGATGGCTAGTGATGTTGAGCATTTCTTTATAAGCTTATGGGCCATTTGTACGTATATTCTCTGAGAAGTGTCTGATCAGATCCTTTGCCCATTTTTAAATTAGATTGTTTATCTTCCTGGTGTTGAGTCATATAAGTTCTTTATATATTTTGGAGATCAAACCCTTGTCTGAGGCATCATTGGCAAATATGTTTTCCCATATGGTTGGTTCCCTTTTCATTTTGATGATGTTTTCTTTGGCTGTACAGAGCTTTTTAATTTAATGTAGTCCCATTTGTTTATTCTTTCCTTTATTTCCCTTGTCCTAGACGATATATTGGCAAAAATATTGCTGCATAATTTATTTGTAATTTTATTGCCTATGTTTGCACTGGGACATTTATGTTATCAAGGTTTATGTTTTAAGTCTTTTATCCATGTTGAGTTTATTCTGGTGTATGGTGTAAATCAGTGGTCTAATTTCATTTTTTTTTTTTTTTTTTTGTACTTTAATTTTATTGTTGTTGTACTACTTTTATCTGATTTTTTCACCCACTCGTCTCCCCTGCCCCACTCTCTCCATCCCTCTTCCAATAGTCAATCCCACATGTTATTGTTGATGTTCATGGGTCATCCATACTAGTTCCTTGACTAAACTGTTCCCCTTCTTTGCCTTCTCCTCCTCCCTCCCTCCTCTCCTCTGCACACTGAAAGGCCGTTCCTTGTTTCCATGCTTCTTGGTTCTATATTGTATGTTTGTTTGTTTTATTTCTTGGGCTCCTGCATTGTGTGAGATCATATGGTATTTGTCTTTCACTGCCTGGTTTATTTCACTAAGCATAACACTCTTTAGTTCCATCCATGTTGTTGCAAAAGGTAGGAGTTTCTTCTTTCTTCCTACTGTGCAGTATTCCATTGTGTAAATGTAAAAAAGTTTTTGATCCATTCTTCCCCGGATGGGCACTTGGGCTGCTTCCAGCACTTGGCTATTGTAAACAGCACTGCTATGAACATAGGGGTACATAGGTTCTAATGAATTGGTGTTTCAGGGTTCTTTGGGTATAACACTAACAGTGGGATCACTAGGCCAAAAGGCAATTCTATTTTTCTTTTTTTGAGGAAATTTCATACTATTTTCCATAGTGGCTGCACCAGTCTGCATTTCTACCAACAATGCTCCAGGGTTCCCTTTTCTCCACATCCTCACCAGCATATGTTGTTTGTTGATTTTTTTAATGATGGCCATTCTGACAAATGTGAGGTGATATCTCATTGTGGTTTTAATTTGCATTTCTCTGGTGGCTAGTGATGTTGAGCATTCTTTCATATGCCTTTGGCCCCTTGGTATGCCCTCCTCAGAGAAGTGTCAGAGAAATGTCTGTTCAGGTCCTTTGCCCATTTTTAATTGAGCTGTCTTCCCAATGTTGAGTCATATAAGTTATTTACATATTTTGGAGATCAAACCTTTGTCTGGGGTATCATTGGCAAATGTTTTCCCATATGGTTGGTTCCCTTTTAATTTTGTTGATGTTTTCTTTAGCTGAGCAGAAACTTTTCAGTTTGATATAGTCCCATTTGTTTACTTGTTCCTTTATTTCCTTTGCCCTTGGAGAAGTACTGGTGAAAATATTGCTGCATGCTATATCTGAAATTTTACTTCCTCTGTTTTCCTCTAGCACTTTTATAGTGTTACAGCTTATGTTTAAGTCCTTTACCCATCTTGAGTTTATTCTGATGTATGGTATAAGTTGGTGGTTTAGCTTTATTTTTTTTGCATGTCTCTGGCCAGTTCTCCCAACACCACTTGTTGAAGAGGCTATTTTCACTCCATTTTATGTTCCTTCCCCCTTTGTTGAATATTAATTGACCATGGAATCCTGAGTTTATTTCAGAATTCTCTATTCTGTTCCATTGATCTGTGTCTATTCGTATGCCAGTATCAGAAACTTTTGGTTACAATGGTCTTGCAGTATTGTTGATATCTGGTATTGTGGTTCCTCCTACTTTGTTCTTTCTCAAGATTGCTTTGGTGGTTCATGGTCATTTTTGGCTCCATATAAATTTTTGAAGTATTTTTTCTATATTTGTGAAATATGTCCTTGGTATTTTAATAGAGATTGTATTGAATCTATAGATTGCTTTGGATAGTATGGACGTTAATTCTTCCCATCCATGAATATGGTATATGCTTCCATTGATTTGTATCTTCCTTAATGTCTTTCTTCAGTGATCTGTAGTTTTCTGAGTACAAGCTTTTTATCTCCTTGGTTAAGTTTATTTGTAAGTACTTTATTTTTTAATTTTTAATTTTTTAAAATTTATTTTATATATTTATTTATTTTTAAAGATTTTATTCATTATTTTCAGGGAGAAGGACAGGGAGGGAGAAAGGGAGAGAAGCATTCATGTATGTTTGCCTTTCACCTGCGTCCACCTATGGACCTGGCTGGAGACCTGGCTTGCAACCTGGTTATGTGTCTTGACTGGGAAATTGAACCAGCAACCTTTGGGTTCATGGACCGGCATCAGTCCACTGAGCCACACCAGCCAGAGCCTAGCTTTTAGTTTTTGCCCATTGAATATGATTTTGGCTGCAGGTTTCTTATATATGGCCTTTATTATATTGAGGTATGCTCCCTCTATTCCCATTTTGCAGAGGGTTTATATCATAAATTGTTGCTTTACTTTATCAAGTGCTTATTCAAAATCTATTGATATGATCATATGGTTTTTTCTCTCATTTTGTTTATTGATTTGTGAATGTTGTACCATCCTTGCATCTTTTAGATGAATCCCACTTGATTGTGGCATATGAACTTTTAAACGTAGTGCTGGATCCAATTTGCCAATATTTTGTTGAGAATTTTAGCATCTATGTTCATCAGAGATATTGGCCTGTACTTTTTTTGTTGTTGTTGTGTCTTCACCTGGTTTTGGGATGAAAATAATACATACCTCGTACAAAGAGTTTGGGAGTCTTCCCTGTTCTTAATTTTTTTAAAAAAAAATTATTGTTGTTGTATCACATTCATCCCCTTTTTGCTCCCCTCTGTTCCCCTCCCCACCCACCCATTCCCCCCCCAAATAATTTTTTTTTAATAGGTTGAAAAGAATAGGAGTTAGCTCTTCCCTAAACATTTGTTAAAATTCTCTGTAGCCATTTGGTCTAGAGCTCTTGTGTGCTGGGAGTTTTTTAATTATTGCTTTAATTTCACTAGTTGTTTTCAGTCTAGTCAGGCTTTCTGCCTCTTCTGGATTCAGCTTTGGTACATTATATGTTTTCAGAAATGTGTTCATTTCACCTAGGTTGTCAAATATTTTATCATATAGTTGTTTGTAGTAATTTCTTACAATTCTTTGTATTTCTGAAGTATCCATTATGATTTCTCCTCTGTCATTTCTGATTTTTTTTTTTTTTTTAGTTAGGTCCATTCTCTTTTTTTCTTGATGAGTCTAGTTAAAGGCTTGTTAATTATTTTTATATTTTCAAAGAACCAGCTCTTGAATTTACTGATTCTTTGAATTGTAGTTTTAGTCTCTAAGTCATTTAATTCTGCTCTGATCTTGATGATTGCCTTCCTTTTACTTGCTCTGGGCTCTTTTTGTTTTTGCTCCTCTAGTACTGGAGCTTCATAGTTTGTTTGTTTGTATGAGCTTCCTCTAACCCTTTTAGGTAGGCCTGTATTGCTATGAACTTTCCTCTGAGGACTGCCTTCACTGTGTCCCATAGGTTTTGGGCTGTTGTGTATTTCTTTTCATCTGTTTCCAGAAACACTTTTATTTCTTTGATCTCAATGCTAACCATTCACTTACTAGCATGTTATTCAGTTTCCATGAATTAGAATGTCTTTGTTTCTTTCTCTTTAGGTTGGTTTCTAGTTTTTAAGCCATTGTGATCTGAGAAGATGCTTGGTATGATTTTAATTTACTTGTATTTGTGGAAGTGTGTCTTGTGTCCCATCATGTGATCTATCTTTGAGAATGTTCCATGTGCATTTCAAAAAAATATGTATTTTGCTTCTTTGGGGTGAAATTTTCTGTATATATTAGTTAAGTACATTTCATCTAGAGGGTTGTTCAATGCCTCAATGTCCTTGGTGGTGTTTTTTTTGCTTGGAAGATCTGTTCATTGTTGATAATGGGGCATTAAAATTCCCTAGTATGTGTATTGCTATCCATAGCCATCATGAAGTCCCCAAAATGTTCTTTATATATTTGGGTACTCCTATGTTGGGTGAATATATGTTTACAGGGGTTATACCTTATTGATTCCCTTAAGTATTATGAAATATCCTTCTTTATCTCTTTTTATGGCCTTCATTGTAAAATCTATTTTGTCCAAGATAAGTATTGCTACCCCTCCCTTTTTTTTCATGTCCATTTACTTGAAATATATTTTTCACCCCTTCACTCTCATTCTTTTGTTCTGAGGTGGGTATCTTGTAAACAACATATATGTGGGTCATGTTTTCTTATCCAATCAGCTACTCTATGTCTTTTGATTGGTGTATTTAATCCAGGTAGTTCTTCATTGATATTTCCCCCCTTAGTTCCTGTAAGGAACTTCTCTGTCTCTCTGTTTCTTTGTCTTTTTAAAGCAGACCCTGTAACATCCCTTGCAATGCTAGTTTCATGGATATTTATTCTTTTAGCCTTCTTTTGTCTCAGAAACTCCTTATTTCTCCTACTATTTTGAATAAGAGCCTTGCTAAATAAAGTAGTCTTGATTGTAGGCCTTTGTTCTTATTACTTGGAATGTTTTTTGCCATTCCCTTCTGGCTTGTAGTGTTTCTGTTGAGAAATGCTTTAATAACTTTATTGGAGTCCCCTTACATGTTATTAGTGATTTCTCTCTTGCTGCTTTTAGAATTCTCTCCTTGTCTTTGAAATTTCCTATTTTAATGATGATGTGTCTTGGAGTGGGCCTATTTGGGTACATCTTCATTGAGACCCTGTGTGCTTCCTGAAGTTGAATGACATTTTCACCTATCAATTTAGGGAACATTTTTATCATTACTTTTTCAAACAGGTTCTCCATTCTTTGTTTCTCTTCTCCTTCTGGTATCCTTATCCAGATATTATTGAGTTTCATGTTGTCCTGCAACTCTCTAAAACCTCTTCATTCTTTTTCAGTCTTTTTAAATTTTGTTGCAGTGTCTGGGAATTTTTTTTCTACATTGTCCTCCAGCTTGCTGATCCAATCACCTGCCTCTTCTAGCCTGATATTGATTCCTTCTACTGTGTTCTTTAATTCATAAATTATATTTTTTATTTCCTCCTGGCTCTTATTGATAGTTTCTGTGTCCTTTTTAATGCTGGTGTAGTTCTCAGTAAGTTCCTTGTAGCTACCCTGCAGTTTTTGGTAGTTCCCCTGGAGTTCTTTGTAGTTGTCTTTGAGCTTGCTGAGCTCATTGAGCTTCTGTATCATCATTATTTTGAATTCCATATCTGATAGTTTTCTTGCCTCCATTTCATTTAGTGATCTTTCTGGGGATTCCTCCTTTCCTTTTGGTGATGGACTGTTTCTCTTTCTCCTCATGTGTAAGTGTCTCTTCTTGTTTGCTTTTACTTTTTAGATTGGGCTTTGAATTCCTGTGTTTGTGGTATGAACTATCATGGTAGAGGTGCACTTTTTTTACTTCCTTGATTCATCTGTGGTAAGGTCAGATCATTTCACAGTCTGGGCCTAGTCAACCTGTTGGAGCTAACCAGAAATCCACTCTCTTTGTCTGTGCCCTTCAGTTTTTAATCCAATTTATTTGTGCTCAACTATCAGGTGAAGGTACTGCTGTGTAGGGCTGATTAATTCAGTTGTAATCCAGTGAATCTGTGATCAGCTGCCAGGTTCAGACACTGTTGGGTAGTATAGATTGATTCAGTTGTAAATCAATGAGTATGTGATCAGCTGCCAAGCTCAGACACCACTGTGCAGGGCATATTGATTCCAATCAGCAAGGCTATGAGTTCCCCTCAAGCAGAAGTTCGTTGGTGAAGCATAGTCCACCTGTGGTGTGGGGTTTGAGTCAGCACTGGGACCTTGTCATCCACTCCCCCATTTCTCTCCTCCAAGCCACTGCTCTAAACTATCCTTAAGTGTCTCTAGTCCACTCTGCCCTCCTTCTGCTGGAGTCCAAGATAAATGGGTGCAAATGTATTTACATTTGGGGTCACTTAATTAATTCTCTGTCTCTACCTCTCTCAAGCTATCAAGCCCCATGGATTTTTGCTTTCCATACCTAGATGCTGTTTTGCTCTAAGCTGTGTTGATGATGTAGGCTGGGAATTCCAGTTGGGGGTTTAGAACCCACTCTTCAGGTGGAGCCCCTTGCTCTGTCCCTTAAGCTGCTGCTGCCAGTGGGAGCTCAGCCAGCCCTCTAGCATCTCTGCAATTCCTATTGATCATGTTGGGATAAAGTGGCCTCTTCTGTTTTGTCTGTGGTCATAAGGCTTCTCTCCAGCTGGTGTTTTGTTGGTTATTTCAGATGATTTTTTTCCCAATTAAGTTGTAATTCCAGATTGGTCCTGGGAGGAGATTGTTGTAGCTTCAGTTACTCCCCCACCATCTTGGTTCCCCTCACTGGCTCTCCCAGTGGGCAATGAAGAACTCTTTATTTGCCTGTTATTTGTCAAGTAATTAGAGCTTTTCCATTTGTTTATATAACATTTTAAAAAATCATTTTGACATCTTTAAACATTTTCCAATATTTGACACTCAGGATTATTCTATTTTTAACAGTATCAAAATGCTGAAATTCACAAAAACAATGACAAATTTTGTCCTTACATGCGATTTTTTTCTTTAATAGACATCCAGCCATAAATCTATGGTGGCAAAGAATAGAATCACTCTTTAAGGCATTTTTTGGTTTTTGGTGAGAAAGACTTTCATGCATTAAATTCTCATTAGCAATATTTGACTATTTTCATTTTTCTACTGCATCATTAGTATTAAATAATATGCTCATTCTTGTTAGACCATACATCCTGATATGTGTTTAAGAAAACAGCCAGCCACCTCTTGTGCTTTTTATAATGTAGATGTTCAATAGAATTCTGTTGATGAGAATAATAGGAAACTTAGCAGCATCTTTGCAGAAGTAATAATGAATTTTTAAAGCTAATGTAGCATTTAGTTTACACCTAGGAGTTCCAAAAGACAACCAAAAATATCTTTCTCAGATGGAGAAGCCGAAACTCCCATTGGATACTTCTGTTCCATAGCAGACTGCTGAGTGACTCATTAATTGTCACAATAATTGGCAAGAGTTTCTAGAAGAGCAGCCTACTCTTCAGGGCCTTCAAAGGAAGACACAGGATGGAGTGCTGGTAGCCAATGAGGTATTAATGGAATGCAATCTTCCTGTAAGTTGTAATATAGAAGCCTAGTGTAAGTGTCACCTATAGATTTTAAGTGAAATGTTCAGCCTTTAAATTCTTTAAGGAGTACTGATCAAGACTTTGTGCCATAGTTTGGCACTCTAAAGAAAACCATTGTGATTATTCCTGTAACTTTGATCCATTGCTTGAGAGTGTAGAAAAGATCAATATACTGAAAATATTCAACACTTGTGGTGATTCAAAAAATTTAAAGTCAGAGTAGAAATGGACAGCTGTTCCAAGTCAAGAAAGAAAAATGTGTCCTAAGAACAGACTCACAATTGTTCCATACTCTTCTTTAAAAAAAATGAACAGGGCTCTGGCTGGTGGCTCAGTGGATAAGGTTGAGAACCCAAAGGTTGCTGATTCAATTCCCCAGCCAGGTCACATAACCAGGTTACAAGCCAGGTCTCCAGCCTCCTTCATAGGTGGAGGCAGGTGAAAGGCAACCAAACACTGATGTTTCTTTCCCTATCTGCCTCTCTCCTTTTCCCTCTATCTAAAAATAATAAATAAGATCTTTTATTTTAAAGAAATGAATAAAAAAAATAATAATAACCAGCAAGCAAATTTGATTGGCATTCAAATACCTGGAATGAACTCTGAGCTTTGAGCAAGTTGAAGGTGAAATCAGAAATAGTGGCAGAGCATACAACTAGGAGCTGTAAATTTCTGGGTTGTAAAATTTCTATTACTTATTTTATTTTATTTATTTATTAAGATTTTATTAATTATTTTTAGATGGAGTGGAAGGGAGAGAGGCAGAGAGGGAGAGAGACATCAATGTATGGTTGCCTTTCACCTGCCTCCAGCTATGGACCTGGCTGGAGACGTAGCTTGCAACCTGGTTATGTACCCTGTCTAGAAATTGAATCAGTGATCTTTGGGTTCACAGGCTGGCACCTTATCCACTATGCCACCAGGCAGGGCCTCTATTGCTTATTTTAAATATTTTTACACAAAAACTTATGACTTCATTTTAGGAATTGCAAACATAAAATATAAAAGTATATAATAGTGTAAGTTTTAATTAAACATATGCCACATAAAGTTGCAATTTGGTAACTTGGAGTCAAATATCCATTACTTCTTCCTTAATGTTGATCTATAATTTATTCTGTGTCAATATTCTTTGAAATTGTCAGAGTCAAGTTCTTAGTCTAAATACTTTCATTTTTCTGCAGAGAGCTACACATTGTAATTTATACCTATCCTCAATAACCTGATAAAAGAGGGCCTATGACATAAAATGGAAACAAAAGGCAATTATCTTTTTTGACACAATGTTTGCCCAAGCTCCTTTAACTTTCTTGCTTCATCTTCATTCACAAGAAGGCCAGATAGATATGAATGATAATCATCAAACTATTTCTCTCAGTTCATTTTGCTTTCTAATTTATTTATTTTCTTTGAAAACATGAATAACTTTCTATTTATTTACATATTTATTATTTTTAATACATTTTATTTATTTTGCTATTACAGTTGTCTCAGTTTCCCCCCCTTACCCCTCTCCACATGGTAACTCGCATTTCCTCCAGCAGTGTCCCCCTTAGTTCATGTCCATAAGTCATGCATGTAAGTTCTTTGGCTTCTCCTTTCCTTTATTCTTCTTAACATCTCCCTGTCTAGTCTATAACCACCAATGTGTACTTTCCCCCGCTTTCACATCTAGACAATTAACCATTTAATTACTGCCTTCTGTCAGCATCTCAAAAACATATTAATACAAAGTTTTCTTTTTGTTATTTCAAAATGCCTACATTAATTCATTTGTTTAAAGAATTACTCTTTTTAAGTAATATGAATTGCAATATTACCAAACACATGCAAAAACACATTTATAAACGTACATTATTTTTACACATATTTAAAGTACATACTGGACTTTGAAGAGTTATTACAAAAAATTTTAAGTGTGCCAATAGCTTACATAATTATTACATGTTAAATGATTGTATTTTAAATATATTGTAGCAAGATTAAGCAGTTTTTCTTCTTTAATACTGATTTTACTCTGGAATGCTATTTTTGTGATTTATATCACAGAAATGGTATCTTGCAGAACTCACTTTTGTGAAAGTTGTCTTAGAGACAGTCCCAAACCCATAGTAAAAAAAGAATTTGATTTTTGAGTCAGATCCTCCCCCCTCAAATAATATAACTCAACTTTATTTTAAGCCACTGGAACTACAACTTATTCTTTTTGGCATTTTCCATCTTAAATAGTATATTTATTTATTTATTTATTTAGGCTGTGCACAGGTCTAACTTCTTTCAATACCCTCTGTTTTTCCTTTACATGTGTTTTACAAGTTGAAGCCTTCAGAAATAATGACAGTTGCAGTGCCCAGCTGGTCCCCAGAGTAGAAATTATTATGTCTACTAAGTTGAGGTAAAAAAAAATCCCTAGGATTTAAATAATTTTGTATAATGGTATTCTAGCCATTCTTTGAACTTGTGGTTGACTTCCTGTGTGGTTCTAAACTAACCCCTGAACTATTTAAGAGTCTGTTGAGGTAGAAGTTAGGTATGTTCACATTTCAATAATAAAGTTTACTATAGCATTAATTCCTTTCCCCAAGCATTCCCAGTTTAGGGGCCTTCATAACTAGAAATGTGTATTCCCACAATCTATTTGAAAGGAATCTCATGTAATTTACATGCTAATATGAGAATATTTATTGTCTATGTACACAAGTCATATAGTTTAGTAGTTTGCAACTTCCATCCAAATTGGTCTTCATTCTCAGAATCTAACCTAAAGATCGACTGATTTCATAACACACCGATGACCACTTGGTTGCTCTTTAAAACATAAATTGCTAACAAAATCTATATATTACACACCCACAAATAAGCACATATTTTGTAACAGTGAATAAGAAAGATAGCATGTCTTCTATGTAATATACATCCACATTTTCTTACTTTTTTCTTCTTTCTTAACTGCATTCGATTTTTCTGAGTTACAGGACATGATTTTCCCATATTGTGAAATAATTCCAGTCTAAGGAAAGTTAATCTGCAGTAATGCAGATACGATATACAAAATTATACCTTATTTAGTAAAATCTATTTATAACAAGATCATTCTAAAGCATTCATAAGTTAAAGTTGGTTCTTATCCAACTTTCATTGGTACATTTACCTTTAAGATTATTATTGATAGGTACTTATTCATTATCTACTTTTTCCTTTGTACCTGTGTTCCTATCTGTCTGTTTCTTCATCTTCTTAAAGCAGACCCTTTAGCATCTCTTGAAATGCTGGTTTGGTGAAGATGTATTCTTTTAGACTTCTTTTGTCTGGGAAACTCCTTATTTCACCTTCCATTTTGAATGACAGCCTTGCTGGGTAGAGTATTCTTGGTTGTAGGCCTTCGTTTTTCATTGCTTGAAATATTTTTCCATTCCCTTCTAGCTTGTTGTGTTACTGTTGAGAAATCAGCTGATAACCTTATGGGAGCGCCCTTGTATGTTATTAGTTGTTTCTCTCTTGCTGCTTTTAGGATTCTCTCCTTGTCTTTGAAATTTGCCATTTTCATTATGATATGTCTTGGAGTGGGCCTGTTTGGGTTCATCTTCCTTAGTACCCTCTGTGCTTCCTGAACTTGCATGCCTCTTTTTCTCCTCAAGTTAGGGAAGTTTTCTGTCATTACTGTTTCAGACAGGTTTTCCATCCCTTGCTCCTCCTCTTCTCCTTCTGATATCCCTATGATATGGATGTTATTACATTTCATGTTGTCCTGAAGCTCTCTTAAAACCTCTTCATTCATTTTTAGTCCTTTTTCATTTTATTGCTTTGCCTGGGAATTTTTTTCTACATTGACTTCCAGCTTGATGATCTGATCCTCTGCTTTCTCTACCCTGCTTTTGATTACATTCTCCATTTCCTCCTGGTTCTTATTGGTGGTTTCTATGTCCTTTTTAGTGCTTGTGTAGTTCTCAGAAAGTTCATTGTAGCTTACCTGGAGTTGTTTGTAGTTTTCTTTGAGCTCGATGAGCTCATTAAGCTTCTCTATCATCTTATTTTGAATTCCCTGTCTGATAGGGTGCTTGCCTCTATTTTATTTTGCACTCTTCCTGGGGATTCCTCCTTTCCATTTGCTGAGGGTTTATTTCTTTGTCCCCCCATTTTAGGTGGCTCTTGTTTGTTACTGCTTCTTAGATTGGTCTGCTTTGACTTACTGTCTTAGTGGTGTGACCTTCTGTGGTATAGAGGTGCACTTTGTTTACTTCCTGGATCTGTGCATGAAATTATCTGTTTCTCCGTCTGTGTACCACTCTAGTTTATTTTTTGAAGTGTGAAAAATACTACTCCTTCTTTTACCATCCTCAACCTCTCATTTTGCTTTGATTTAATTTTAGTTTTGAATAATCTTTGTTGAGTTTTTCTAATAAAATGAACTAAAAGTATTAAACACAATAATAATTTTTTCCTTGGCATCATCTAATATTCATATTACTTTTTAAATAACTTTTAAAGTTTACTTTAGCTAAGTAAGTCCTTAAATGTCTTTGTTATAGTGCCCTAGCTGGTGGATCAGTGCATAGGGCACCAGCCTGCAAACCCAAAGGTCCCTGGTTCAATTCCCAGCCAGGGCACATAACAGGTTGCAAGCCAGGTCTCCAGCCAGGTCTGTAGCTAGAGACAGGTGAAAGGCAACCATACATTGATGTTTCTCTTCCTTTCTGTCTTCCTCCCTTCCTCTATCTCTAAAAATAATAAATAAATAAATAAATATATATATATATATATATATATATATATATATATATAATCTTAAAAATATTTCTTTGTTGTATGTCTTATTTTGATCAATTTATTTAAAATCAAATTAAAATTTTATACAGAAATATATCACCCAAAACAAGCTACATTAATCTGCAGGGCCTGATGCAATTTGAAAATGTGAAATTTCCTGTTGAGTATTTATTAAGACAACACAGAGCAACAGGAGCACACCATTAAGTCAAGCATGGGTGCTTCTAAGTGAGGGGTCCTGTGGATCTGTACAGTTTGCACACCAGGAAGTTTGTCATGCCATTACCCACAAAAGAACTATTAAAAAGAAAAATGAAGTTAAAAGCCTTCAAATGTAAAGGAGGCTGTAGGTAAACTTTTGATGAAATTTGACCCAAAATGGGATATTTTATTCAGGTAAATGGTCTGTGTTTGATACAAAATAAGCCAAAAGTCTCAGTGCATTCTACAGGTTTGCTGTTACTCATTAACCCTTGATATCTAATGAAATTCCCCATCCCCTACCCCTACCCTCCGTATCTGACTATCCTTGATATCTACATATTCAAATTCCTTATTAAACTCGTCCAATCTCTTACTGTCCTGACCTGCCTTCAGCCAAAATCCTGTCAAGTTGGTTTAACCAGAATCTCCCTTATCCCTGATATTTTCTTATAGTCATTTTTCATCCTCTAATTTTTACCCTGCTCATTGGCTATAAATTTCCACTTGTTCTTGTTCAGATTTAAGCTCTCTCCTACTGCAAAACCCCATCACAGTGGTCCTTTGAATAAGCCTGGCTTGTTATTCTTTAACAAGAGAGAGGAATAATTTGTCTTGAACACTATCCAAGAGAATCTTTGGGAGTGTTTGATAAAAATTCAGATTCCCTAGTGTTTAATTTCAGAGGTTCTGATAGCACAGATCTTGAGTGGGGCCCACAAATATTCATTTATAAGGACCCCAGGTGACTCTGATAGAGCTAATCTAACTTTACACTTTGAAAAATACTGATGCATAGATGAATTAATGCAAATAGAGTTCTAACATTAGATGAATAGAGCTTAATGATGGTCAGATGCTATTGTCATATTTATTTGGGACAACATACACACATATGTCCTCTAGATTAATGTTCAAGTCTCCAATTCAATTTGCTTTTGTAGTCACACACACACAATCTGCTTTGCAATTAAGTAAGCACCCATCTGGCAGAGCAAAAATTTGGAGGCTATAAAATAAAAAGGTAAAGATTTTTCTTTGTCAGCAAAGCTGCCTAAAATAATTATCAGCTAATGAAAGTACTGTAAGACTGAACATTTGTGATTCTTTCAGGGTGAATTGGAATGGATGGCCCATTGAAACAATTCCTAGCATTAAATTATTAATGGTACCCCCCTTTCTAAGTTTAACTAGTTAATTTTTTAGAACAAACAAAGTAAAAAATCTCAAGGCCACTTCAATAAATTCACCCAGTTACAGTCTTTAAAGAACCGATATTTTAGAAATTAACTCCTGTATTATTGACAGAATTTTCTAATATGCTTCCAGATGTTTTGGATTTTATGCTGTGATATGTTCAAAAGGCTAACAGACAACAAACACAATACAGAATTCTTTTTTTCTTTTGGGATACTCTCTTTTTAATTTTTCTGTTACTCTCCAAATTTTTTTCAGTATATTTCTGCATTTGAAGCTCTGTTCCCAATTTCTGCCTCCTGACTTCACTATCTTAAATGTCCTCAATCAGGAAAACAGGGATCAACTCTGATTAGTCTCAGTTAATATATAAATAACCTCAAGAGTTTTAGAATTAATTTTACTTTTTTTTTTTTTTTTTTTTTTTTTTTTTTTTTTTTTTTTTTTTTTTTTTTTTTTTTTTTTTTTACTAATTATAGTACTGACCAGCTAGTCATATTCAGTCTCATATTTAACTATGGCTTCAAAAAAATCAATTCAAACCAAGGCTCTATAAACTCTTTCATTTTACCCTCACCTAGGAGACCAGACAGAATTGCTACAATATTCTTTTTAAGTAGTATTTCTAAACAGGATGGACTCTATAGTAAACAGAAGGTCAGTTGAAAAGAATAAAACAGAGATACAAAATATTGTCATTCTCATTTCATAAAAATGCAGGCTTATAGTGTTTTTAGAAAATTTTTTATTTTTGAAAAAAGTTTATTTGAATCTCAAAATTAATGATGTCTTTATATACATTTATCTCTATGAAATAATTTATTTTTATTTCATTGTTGTTGTTTTTTTTCAAGATATATTGGGTTAATCAAGACTCTTTTTTTTCTTGATGCCATAAATGGTACCTATTATATGAAGGATTTCCAGAAAACAGTGTGCAAATATATAACTTTAAAAGTATCAAGTGACAGATTCTGGGCATAAAAAGGTCTAACTTTAGTCTATTTTCTGTGTTTTATTAATATACCTAAGAATCCTGATAATTATGGGCTAAGATTTTTAAAAATTATCTCTAGTTTAGTCTTAATCAGAATTTGAGTATCTCATTGAAGATCCTCTTATAGAATTTGACATATATGTATTATTCCAATTGAATAAAGTTGTTAAAGAAAAATTAAGAATATACATGTGCATAAACATGGATTTTAATTTTCTACACTTTATTGAAACAATGAAGAATTGAGTCATGCCAAAAGTGGATAAGATCATGGATGCTGGGGCAGTACATGGCTTTCTTGGTACAAAAAAAATTATTTAAAATACACTTCTCATTTTTCCAGGTGGTGGTGGGGGTACTTAATAGTTGACCTCGCTTGAAACTTCTGAGTTATAAAGGGAGGGAATGCTAACAACTTGAGAAGGAATTTTCACCTAGTATGAGCTTGGTGCACGACCTTGTTTAATCATATAAGGCCACTAGACTTAAGAATACAGAAGTTAGGATGAAATAGAAGTTCCTCTATATGAACTAGCACTTCACCTGCTCTCCTGGATTGGTTGACACATTCTTGGAGATCCTCATGATCCTAGTTTTATGAACTCAGTTCTGAACTTCCTGCTTCCTAATGAATAATACAACCTCAAGGGTGTTGTCTTTTGCAGCTCCAAGCTATTGTCCATTGGGAACTTTTTGCACAGTGCCCTGCTATAAAACTTTTCTCAGGTTGTATGACATATATATATATATATATATATATATATATATATATATATATACGCACACTCACTTTTCTAACTTGCTAATACCATGCTTTGTTCTCAGGTATGAATAGACACTCAATTTATATAACTAATATTTATAAGCCTTCATTTGCCTGTTATTTTCACATTAGCTAAAATTTTTCATACATATTTATCTTATTTTTTCTAACAATAACCCTGCATGTTAGACAAGGCAGTCATTATTATCTCCATTTCATAGGTGGTGAAATTTTTTCAGACACCTATTGTCACTTCTATAAGAAAATACACAGAGTAAATGATAGAGAGTAGACTTGGTGTAAGTGTGTTGATTCCTGGTACAGTGTTTTTTGTTTTTTTTTCATAACTCCAAGCCTCCTCTGTGTGCCACCTGTATCTCAGGGATTCAGAAAAAATGACCACACCTGATAGACTAGCAGTTAAAAAGGAACTTACTCAAAAGAGTGAGAAAGGGTAGAGTTCAAAGTCTAAAATGCCAAGTAAGTGGTTAATTTTGGATTAAATGTCCTTTTTAGCCTTTTATTTAAACCCTATTAAATAACCAATCTGCAGGAGTGAAAACTTGGCATTTATTCTGGCTTAGTCTTTTCCCTAAGTTTTGTTTGTTTGTGTGTTTGTTTTGTTTCATTTTGTTGTTGTTAAAACTAAGAAGTAATTCTGGCTAAAATTGCCTAAGCAAAAGGGTTTGATTTTTATTTCAGGATTAAGCTGTAAAAGGAACAAATCAAATAAGTGATAATGGTAGTGATGCTCATTAAATGATATCACAATCAGCTTCCTTGATAACACCATCTGTATTAATTTCCAAATGACCACATTCAGGTTAGCCATTCAGTCACACTAAAAAACATTAACATTTTATGATAAGATGTATAATTAAGGCACATAGTGGGATGGAGAGTGGCCCTAAAGATATCAAGTACTAATTCCTAGAACTTGTGAATATTACCGTATTTGGAAAAAAAGATATGTGCATATACAATTAAGTTTCTTCAGATAAAGTAATCATCCTTGGTTATACCTGTGAGCTCTAAGTGCCATCCTTATAGGAAGGAAGCAGGGGCAAATTTGACACTTATAGAAGTGTACAGGCCACAGAGGAGAAGGCAGTGTGAAAAATAGAAACAGGGTGGAGTGATATGACAAGTGAAGGTAGCTACAGGAAGCTAGAAGGGGCAAGTAGCAGATTGTTCCAAAGAGACTCTGTTGGGAATGTGATCTTGCTGACACCTTGATTTTGAAACTGCAAAAGTATAATGTATGTTGTGTTAAAATGCTCAGTTTGTGATAATTTGTTACAGTAGCCATATGATAATAATACAGATTAAGAAATGGAATATTGATGTAACAAATACCTAAAAATGTGAAAGTGGCCTTGGAATTAGTAATAAGTAAAGGCTGAAAGAATTTTCAGTAAAATGATTCAAAAATCTATGTTGACCTCAATAGATCATTGGTAAAAATGTGGGTGCTAATGACTGTGCTAGCGAAGGCTCAGGAGGAAGTGCTTAGCATAATGGAAGAATGCCTATGCTACCTAAGATGTTAGATGTATCATCACAAACAGAATTTAGGAGAAATATGAGGGATAAGAAGATGAGAAACATGCTATTGGAAACTATAGGAAAGGTAATTCTTGTTATATAGAGTAAGAAAAATGAGCCAAGTTGCATCCTTGGCAAGTTCTGTAGAAGTCAGAATCTGTAAGCATTGAACTCAGGTACAAGCATAATGTGGAAGATGCAGACTGAGTGAAGACTGTTAAAAAAAAATAAACCAAGACTTGATGAATTGGAAATTCTCAGTCTATCTAGATTGCAAAAGATGGTTAACTTAGGATATTCATTATTGGGTGGCCATATCTGAAGACATAGGCAAGGGTGAGTCTGAATAACCATTGGCTAATATCTCTAAGGATCCAAAGTTTGGAGTGTTCTCTCACACAGAATATTTTGAAGAGACTAGGCATATGATTTATGGATTCCTTCAATAATTTCAGCAGAAGCCGAGAAAACAGGTGGATGTTCTAGCTAAGATCCTGTCTATTAGTGGGAATGACATTTACATTTATTAATCCAAGGTTAACAAGCTCCTCTGCTGTTTGGTGCATATGTTCCAGCAGATCCCCAGGTGCTTGAAATATCAGTGGCAGATAAGGATGTAGTTTGAGGCATTTGACAGGCTTGTATAGGTGAATTGCAGCAGAGAACCATAGGATTTTGGAGGAAGCTTCTATTATCCCCTAGATAGCTATGCCCAAAAATCTAAGTATTTCTCTTATAATCTCATACATTATGTGCTTAAAAATGTTTCAAAAGTTAGTACCTAGCTCCTTACATTCAAGCCCCTTCTTTCCTCCACAATGTTCCCACTTATTGAAAACTTTAGGATACATTTATAAGATCCCTGGACTTGCTTCATTTTTTCTATTGTTGGGTGAATCAGTAGTAGTATTCTCGTAAATCATTATTTCATCAGGGTGGCTAGGAATAACATCAGTATACATGGAAGTAACTTCTCACACATAAAAATATTCCACTAAATCAAATTACATATTTCTACAATGCAACTTTCCTTTATAAAGATCCTTAAAATATCCTTGGTTATTCTCAAAACACAAAACAACAACAATAAAAAAAAAGATGTGTAAAGGAATATTTAAGTGGAAATGATTAGTAGTCCTTACTGATGGTAATTACACTTTTAATTTTTTAGGGTTGTTCCATTACATTGGCCCATTTTTCTCCATTGCTCTCCCATGTCCCACTCACCTCCCCCGTTTCCCACAGTCAATCCCTACTTCATTATCCATTTCCATGGGTCATTTATACTAATTCATTGACTAGAACCCTTCCCCTTCTCCCCTTCTCCCAGTTCCTCTGGTCACTGTCTGTTTCTTATATTCCAGCCTCTGGTTCTATTTTGCTTGTTTGTTTGTTTTGTTCATTAATCTCCTATATTAGGTGAGATCATATGGTATTTGACTTTCACTGCCTGGATTATTCCACTAAGCATAATACTCTTCAGTTTCATCCATGTTGTCACAAAAGGCAGGAGGTTCTTCTTTCTTTCTGCTGTGTAGTATTCCATTCTGTAAATGTAACAAAGTTGTTTGATCCATTCATCCACTAATAGGCACTCAGTCTATTTCTAGCACTTGGCTATTGTGAATAGTGCTGCTATGGATATAGGGGTGCATAGATTCTTCTAAATTGGTGTTTCAGGGTTCTTCCAATATAATCTTATCAGTGGAATTGCTAGATCAAAAGATAGTTCCATTTTTAGTTTGCTAAGGAAATTCCATGTTGTTTTCCATTGTAGCTGCACCAGCCTGCATTCCCACCAACAATGCTCCAGGGTTCCCTTTTCTCCACATCCTTGCCAACATTTGTTGTTTGTTGATTTGTTGATGATTGCAATTCTGACTGGTGTGAGGTGGTATCTCATTGTGGTTTTAATTTGTATCTCTCTGATGGCTAGTGATGTCGAGCATTCTTTCATATGCCTCTGGGCCCTTTGTATGTTCTTCTCAGAGAAGTGTCTGTTCAGGTCCTTTGCTCATTTTTAATTGGGCTGTCTGTCTTCCTGGCATTGAGTCATATAAGTTCTTTGGAGATAAAATCTTTGTTCGAGATATCATTGATATTTTCACTGATATAGGTCCTAGGACAAGGGAAATAAAGGACAGCGTAAACAATGGGACTACATCAAGATAAAAAGTTTCTGTTCAGTGAAAGAAAACATCAGTAAGACGAAAAGGAACCAGCCATATAGAAAACATATTTGCCAATGATACACTGTTTTACTTTTATATAGTTTATATATATATATAACTATATAAACTATATATATATATATATATATATATAACTATATAAACTATATATATACAGGGTGTGCACAATTAATTAGCAAAATTTTAGAAAGATAAATGACATACCATAAAAGTGTTATATTTTGAAACAAATTCATTGTTTTCTGTAAATACATAAACGTAGTCATTTAAAAAAAATATTCAAAAAAGTCTTCATTTGCTGCAGTAATAGACTTGATATGACTGCAGAATCTTTTTTTTTTCTTTTTTTTGCTCTAAAGATGTGACTTCAGAATCTTGAGCACGCTTTCATTAACTTTTCTTTATCTATGGACATCATCATGTTTTCGATCTTAGCTTTAACAGCTTCTTTATTGGAATGAGGTTATTTATTAATTTCTCTCTCACAAATGCTCCAAACATAATAGGCTAAAGGATTTGCATCTGGTGAATTAGGTAGCCAGATTTCCTTTGACCAAATTTCAGGAACATTGACACTGAGACATTATTGCACCTTTTTGGCAATCTGTGCTGGTTCACCATCTTGTTGGAAGATAAAATGACATCCATTTGAGACTTGCTTCATCCATGGTACAATTACTTCTCTCAAAATGTCAAGGTACATCCCTGGCTGATGGCTCAGTGGATAGGTGCCAGCCTGCAAATCCAAAGGTTGCTGGTTCAATTCTCAGCCAGGGCATATAACCAGGTTGCAAGCCAGGTATCCAGCCTGGTCTGTAGCTGGAGGCAGGTGAAAGGCAACCATACATTGATGTTTCTCTCCTCTCTGCCTCTCTCCTTTCCCCTCTCTCTGGAAATAATAAATAAGAATCTTTTTTAAAAACCTATCAAAGTAAACATCCTGGATCTTCATTGATGATCTTCTGGATTCTGTGTATAAAATCTGGACTTGTGTGACCCTTGCAGACATTATGTGTTTTCCTTGTTGGTGTGGCAACATCAGGATCAGCGTCATACCACTTTTTCACATGGTAAACTGTGTAAAGGGATGTTATTGAAGTCTGGAATTTCCTTAGCAGTTTTCCCTACATGAAGTCCAGAAATAATGATTGCTCTAACATTACTAATATTATTGTCCTTGGATATGATGGTTGCTCCCAGAATTTAAAACTTTATGTCTGAAATAATAATGTTAAATCATAACCTTAGAAACATAGTTTTGCAAAAGTTTGGCGATATATATATATATATATATATATATATATGAGAATATGCACCTAGGGTCTCTCCCAAGATTTCAGGAGGGCTTTGTTTTTAAGTGAAAAGCCCTAAATAGTAATCTCCATTAGCTTTATGATATATCTAACTTTGTTTCATAGAACATGTGAATTATATATTTAAGGGAGAAAATAAATTACCCAGAACTAATGGGAAAAAAATATTTCAAGCAATGTGGACAGCATGTACACATCTTCTCAGAGACACTTCAGAGAAAATTACACATGGGAAATGTATAAGCAGGGGCCCTCAAAAAACGGAATTATCTATTGGAAGGTGGGCTTCTCATAGTACAGGTTTTCCCCACTAGGTGAGTGTTCTAGGAACCCATCCGTATCAGTGTATCAGCTGCTGGCATTGTTCTAAGTGGCTCTGTGAATTTCTTTTTGCAGATTCTTTTAGTGTTTTTGCCCACTTCATGATCAGTGAGTTATGAGCACATATGCCCATACCACATTGATTATTCAGCAGTTTTTGACTAAAAATGGCATGATCCCCTACCCCACCCTCCTTATTCACCTGCTCTCACTGAGTGACATTTTTATTTTCCCAGATGAAGAAAGTTCTCAAAGGGAAACATTTTGCCAGTAAGAAAAAGATGAAACAAAGAATAGCAAAAACACTAAAAGACATCAAAATCAGTGAGCTCAAAAATTATTTGAGCAGTGGAAAAAATGTCTCAGTAGATATATTGCATTGAATGGAGAGCACTTTGAAGTTGACTGCAGTTTAAACATGTAAGAATAAATACACATTTTAAAATAAATTTCTGATTCTTAGGGATTCCCCCCTCAAAAAAATCATAATTTTCAAACGTTTAAAAATAATGTTCTGTCTATATCTATATCTATATTTCATCTATGCAATACTGTGATAAGATTGCAAAGTTAAATATAGAACTTATTGGTAATAAATCAATAAAACCAATATTTCCTACCAGACAAACAACTTGAACCTCTGTGGACAAAAATTAAAGGCAAGTTAGCAATTTTCTAAAAGGCAAATTCCTTGTGTAGACCTTAATTTATATTTAGTGTTGATAATATATCAAATAAATTTCCATAGCCTGTATCACCAGATAACCCATTAGACAGGCTTGCATTATTATTATGTCATTAAAAGGGCAGTAAACAAGTTTTCTAACTTACATTCAAGCTTTGGGTAGTTTTTCTCAAGGAGTAGTCTAGGACAATCTTTAATTGTTAAGTAGTCTGACTTAATGTCTAGGATAAAAAAAAATCTGGGATCTTCTAAAAAGTAATAAAAATATTATTTTAAAATCTTAAAACTATTCTGGTAGTGTTACCAGGGAGACTCAAGTCAAGGGTGTCCTCCTCCTTGGTTCAAGATTCAAGCAAGTGACAATATGTATAGTGGAAATAAGATAGCAAATTTATTTATGAGATGCACTTGCACAAAAAGCTGCAAGTGGGCACTCGGCTTGTTGGAGTGACTCACGTATATTGGAAAATGATGCTGCAAGTTTGTTTATACACTTGAGAAAAAAACCTATAAATCAGCACACAGCTAATCTGAGTGTCCCGAATATTGGGACTTCAGGAGTTTTCTGCTTTAGCCAACTTCTAAGTACCACCCCTTTCTCCTCCTCCTTCTACATCTTGGAATTAATATAGACTTACAAAGACTTTCTTTCTCAGCTAGTAAAGGCTTTCTGTCTTAGTGAAATTCTGCAGAGCCCCCCTTTCCCAGAACAGAATCGCAAGTACTCCCCTCCTCCTCTACTCTCTTTACTTGTGATGTTTGGCACACCTGGCAATCATCTGACCAGGCTCAGGGCTGCTGAGCCGCCACGCAAGTCACATTTCCCTCCGCCTCCCTACCTAGGTTTACTATCTGTTTTGCCCGAACGGTAAAGGGGAAAAAGATAAATTGTACCAAAAGTAGTCTGGAGATTGGCTGAACTGTTAAGCACTATTGTCAAATTACATTTGGAATAGACAGATGAGGGTTAGATTTTATCTTATTGTCATAGAACAGAATTAAGTTGAACTGGTATGAACGAGTCTGAACCTATCAACCAATTGACCAAGCTAATTATATCGTTGATAATTGACTCATTGGGTGCTTATTTCTATGTGGATATTTTCTACTCAAAAAGGGTTTATGAGATTTTTATGGCAAAATGTATGTAGTTTCCACAAAGATTTACTGACATCTGTTACCTATGGAAAACCAACTTTGTAGAATTCTAACATTTTTTCTTAAGATTTATATTCTATAAACAATACTTTTTGTAAGATTATATTGTTTATTTTCCTTTCTTTGGAAATGTAGAATTGATTAAGTAGTAAGTAACTTTTAGGGATACTATTATTATAAACTCATTTACAAATGTTACTTTTTAATTTTTTTTGATGTGTCACCAATGACAATGCCCCAAGTAACAATTATCATGCTTTTTAAAATAAAATCAAATGTTTAAAGAATAACTTAAAAATATCTCAAAATATAATGATTCCTAATTTCCACTTGCATCCAAAGATTTTCAGTTTTTTCTCTGCAGCAGTGCTTCTACCCTGTGTAGTTCATAGGGAAGGTCAACACAGTCTTTCAAATTGGATTTCCCCTGTTGACAATTAATCAGCTGAGGATTCCAGAAATATCACCTAACCCATTTCCTGATGCCCTGCATGAATCATAGCCCTGAAAGGAATTGTCAGCAACTTCATTAATGGGAAATTACCAAAATAACGGAGCAACCCCAAGATTGCATCTAATTGTTTTGAGGTATTGGTATGGTCAATGTAGAAGAGGGTTTTTAAAATAGCGGTACATGAACTATCATTTGTTTTTTGTTTTTTTTTTTTCTGTCTTCTTCTTCTTTCTTTTTTTTTTTTTTTTGCCATTGTTCATGGAGGGAATGTTGAGGTATGGTTTTCTATTGTCCAGTTCTACCCAAATGTTTCTGGACTTTAAAATTCAAATTTGATTTTTGAATAGCAATCATCTATTCAAATGACTGCATCAAGTCCTATACATGATTTAATTCTAATGAGTAAAAGGAAATATAGGTGGATGAGTGCATTATGTGCTATATTGTTACTGTTGTTGAACTGTGCAATGCCATAGTTTGAAGCAACTAAAAGATAGATCTACCAGGTTCCATTTTGAGTGAGCTTCTCTCAGAGAAAATAGCAAGAAATATCAAGATCTCTTTTTTTCTGGGTCATAGCTAACATACAAAATAACAACTGTGTTTATCCAGTAGAATCAAGTGGCATTTATTTCAAGAGTGGAATTTTTAAATTTGTTGCACAATCTGTAAAAAATATAAATATGTAAAGAAAAAGCAGAAAACAACATACATTTTTCAGTTACCTAGTTTCCAAGCATACCTTCCTTTGTGGTTTTACTATGCTGATAAAATTGGCCTCTTTTCCTGGTGTTTGTCAAATTGTTTATTGGCACATAGCTGTTAATCAAATACTGATGGTGAAAATAGAAAAGAGATGTTATTTGATTTTGGCATATGCTGATAATTTCAAGTCCCAATTATCCAAATGTTTTAGGTTTGTAAAATAACACCATAAGTACTTCCCTTTTTCTCTCCCCTTCCACACACATGCTATTTGAGAATATAATCCAAGTTATATATGGAAAATATATTTCTTAATGTTTATGGCACTTTTAACCTCTACATGTAATGTTTCAAACTCTTTGGGGAAGAGAAATACTCAATTAGTAGATTTTTGTAAATAATCAACTTGAACAATGCACATTTAATAAAATTTCTTTTTGTACTTTCACATTCTGTGCCACCAATGTATCTTACTAAAATGAAATTCAATATATTAAATGAAATTACCAGGTCCATTTCCTGAATAAGACAATAGAGAATTGCAAATCCCATAGTATTGAAAATAGTATTTGCATCATTGCTTGTTTCCAGGCCTTGTCTCAAGTTACAAATTATGTAGAGCTTTGATTAAACATTGCATGATGTCATGATACCACTGTAAAGTTATTTTTATCTGATTTATAAAACATCTAGTGATTGAGGACCCCTCATTTTATTCACTCTATGGATAAAATGTATAAGTCACTGAACTTAAAGAATGGAAGCAAATTCAAGGTTTGGTTTCACTCATTATGTTAAATGACAAAGGGATTTAGTGTTTCAAATGCCCTGGTACTGTAAAGCTTATGTTCAGTAAAATGAAGTGAAAATGACTTTATTAGAAAGCCAGTCATAAAACCTTTCAAATGAGGGAGGCCTTGGAGATATACATGTTCGTATTTCTTGAGCACTGGTGAATATAATATGCTATTTGTTCAATGTCACTACATTTAGGGTGTTTATTTATCCATTTAAAAATAAGCTCTGGCTGGAGGCACAACAGATAGGTGCCAGCTTGCGAACCCAAAGGTCACTGGTTTAATTCCTAGCCAGGGTACATAACCAAGTTGCAAGCCATGTCTCCAGCCAGGGCCATAGTTGGAGACAGGTGAAAGGCAACCATACATTGATGTTTCTCTCTCTCTTTGCCTCTCTCCCTTCCCCTCTCTCTAAAAAAATAATAAATAAAATCTTAACTATATATATTAATTGGATTGGTTAGGTAATAGCTTAATTTTTTTATAATTATTATGTGCCTTATACTACTTTTTTGTAGCTATTTTCTCAATTAATTCTCAAAAATGATCTGAAACAATATTATTAATTCCCTTTATTAGGAATTTGAGGAGACTAAGGCTAGAGTTGTTGAGTTCTGCTTCTTTCTAATTTTTTATTCTGCTACTGCTGTCCCAATTTTCCCCATTTTCCCTCCTTCACCCAGCCCATGTCCTATTCCTGTAGCCAATCCCCACACTGTTGTCCATGTCCATGGGTCATTCATACATGTTTTTTAACTTTGATTCCTGCTTTCTTTGACCCTACTAACCATACAAACAATAAGATTACTTTCTTTTTTTTTTTTTTAAGTAAATGACTTTTTAAAAAATATTTTATTTATTATTTGCAGAGAGAAGAGCAGGGAGGGAGGAAGAAAGGGAGAGATGCATCAATATATGGTTGCCTTTCACCTGCCTCAGGTTGCTTACTTTTAATAGTATTGTGTTGAAGTATAGAATTATACAAACCCACTTTCCCTGAAGAATGTTCAATGTCTATTTTTGGAATGCAATATTAATGTATAGGTTTCTTTCACCAGGTCAATTTTCAGCATGCACATTATGCATTAATACTGGATACTCAAGGTGAATGAACTTCGTCATATTGTTATATCAGGTCTTTCTTCCTCTCCCTTGAGCTCTTACTTCTTTTTGCTGGTGTACCGACTTCTGTTCATAAATAGGTATCTGCCAATACCCTCTTCATTCATTATGATCTGCTTCAATGGTCATCTTTGTAAGAAGGCTTTCCTTCAGTTGGTCCGCTAAATTCTGTGTTATTTTTCTGCTCTCATATGATACACACATACATATACAAACACACACACTCATGTTTTACTATCCTAATAAACTTTAAGATTCAGTAAAGCAGTTGCTAAATCTCAGTCTGCATATTAATTCTAGGACCAACACTCTGACTGGAGGGAGATGTGTATTTGCTGAATCAGTAAATAAATAATTGAACTCAAAGTGTATAATGCTTTGGTGAAGACAGAACATTGCTCTCTCCATGAAACTTCACAAACACAGTTGAAATATGCCATTCTATATTTATTTATGTGTTAAGTGCTAACTTTTCCTTCCTCTCTTTCTACAAAGTAGAGTGAATTTCTGTTATTTCAGATTTCAGAATGTTATTTATCACAAGTTTACCTTCCCATATACCTACTACTCTATTGTTGCTTGGGTTCTCTTTGAATATCTGCAAGTGGTGGCTCTGATAGAGTGGAGTCACTAGACTTGCCATTATAGAGAAATACAAACTTCATTACAGAAATGACCCAAATAGAGGATAGTTGAGTCTTCTAGTGTGTGTGTGCATGTGTGTTAAATATCCATAATTCTAAATTCACATTCAACCAGAGTACAAAATTATAATTAGATTTGAAAATCTCTTTATTTAACTTTGAATTATTTATACTTCCAAAAATTATTTTTCAATGCTGCAAATTCAGTGTCACATAAGAAAAACTTTGAACTTTTTAAAACCAGAATCCTATAAATCTTAAGGAGGTCCTGGATTTTGTGCAGTAGTACATGGTTGAAATTTTTTTGATTAACTTTATTGGGGTGACATTGGTTAATGGGATCATACATGTTTCAGGTGCACATTTCTATGATATAAGATCTCTATATTGCACTATGTGCCCACTACCCAATGTCAAGTCATTTTCTGTCATATATTAGGCTTCCTCCATCCCCCATGCCTCCGAACCTCCATCCCTGTGGTAACCATCACATTGTTATTTGTGTCCACAAGTTTCATTTTATATCCCACATATGGGTAAAATCATATGGTTCTTAGATTTTTCTGACTGACTTATTTCACTTAGCATAATACTCAAGGTCCATCCTTATTATCATAAATGGTAGTATTTTGTCTTTCCTTACGGCTGAGTTATACACACACACACACACACACACAAAGGGTGCATGAGGGATAAATTGGCAAATTTTAGTAAAACAAACAACATACTGCAAAAGTGCTATATTTTGAAATAAATTTATTCTTATATGTACATACATAAACATAGTCATTATTTTTAAAATTATTTAAAATGTTTCCATTTGCTATAATAATAGACTCGATTCAACTTCAGAATCTTGAGCACACTTTAATTAACTTTTCTTTATCCATGGACATCATCATGTTTTCAATCTTAGCTTTAACAGCCTCTTTATTGGAATGAGGTTGTTTATTAACTTTCCTCTCACAAATGCTCCATACATAATAGTCTAAAGGATTTGCACCTGGTGAACTAGGCGGCCAGATTTTCTTTGACTAGAATGCAGGAACATTGACACATTGAGACCTTCTTGAACCTCTTTGGCATTATGTATTGGTGCACCATCTTGTTGGGAGATAAAATGACTTCCATTTGTGACTTGCTTCATCCATGGTACAGCTACTTCTATCAAAACATCAAGGTAAACATCAGCAGTCACCTTCAAGCCTTGTGGAAATAAATGCGGGGTCATGATAGCTCCTTCAATGCTGGCCACACCAAATACCATCACTGTAGCAGGAAATTTCATTTTCATGACAATTGGGACTTCATTAAGATTCTTACAGAGCTACCTATTGTTTCTTCTGTTGACTATTTGGTAAACAGAGGTTTGTTTTTTTTTCTTTGGGATTTATTCATTTTGTCAGCAGTGTCCCTGGTTTTTCAAATCACCTTTCCTTTGCCTGCTGTGTCATAAACTGGCCTCTTCTAAGAACATATGATCTGTATCTAATATCTTCATATGGAGTAGTATCATGGTAACCAAGTCAATCTGTAAAATGCTGTTTTACTGATGTTAACTGTCCATAACTGGAATGTTCCTTTAGGAAGTATGAGGTGAAGCCTGCGATATAAACTAAGTAACAACTCTGAAATTATTTCATAGTTTTGTGAACAAATAAGTGAATATGTTTATGGGGCCCAAAGTAGAACATAATCAACTTCATTGATTCAGTACATTCTAAATTATTAAATTACTTTATGACATTTCTCATGGAGTCAGATCTTTATTTTGACATGAGACTTTATGTTTCCAGCTACTGTAGTTTTTGTCTTAACTGAGTACCTTATTGCCTTACTCTAATTATGTAAGTTCATTTCACTTTTTCAGTACAAACTACCACAAACTATTTTAGTTTACATTATATCCAGATGTGTTTTTTCCTAATATAACCATTACATTTATATTCCAAATTCATTTATCTATTTAAACTATACTTTTATAACTGTCAATATATTAAATCACCATCCCCAGACTCACCAGTTTTTCAGGGGGTTAGTCTAAACATGTAAATCAGTTGTGATACTATGAGGAGAAAAGCATTTTTCTTTATGACATGTTCTGAATAGGGAAAAGAGTGTGAAATATGGAGAAAGCGTCCTTTAGAAAAATTCTCTAATTATGTGGCCTTAAAGTATCTCCCCTCTGTGAGTTTCCATTTCACATTCATAAATAACATTCCACAAAATTGTCAAAAGAGTAAATGTGAAAATGTGTCTGAACCAAAGTCACAAACCATACATTTCTGTACAAATGTTAAAATATCATTATTGCACTATGTTTATCTAACTGAGATTCTGAATCTTTCAAAGAACAAGTCATCTCTGTTTTGGGGCTTTGTTTTTGATGATTTCACCCTGGAGGAAACAGCTTGCCTAAGGCCTGACATGTAGGCCTGCTGCATTGCAAACTCCCTCTGCTCAGTTTTGGCAGGTTGTGCTGATATATTGAGCTATTTGATTTATTTAATGTACCATGCCTTTAACTGAATACACTCTATAGCAGTCACTCAAAATGCAAACAAACACATCATATGCTCCTTAATTACTCCCATCCCCCTTGTTATCAATCACTGCCAATATCAATGGAACAGTTGTGATTCATGCTATAAAATTAAGGTCAGCAAACTTGGGTTTGCAGGAGTGAAGAGCAGTAGTTCTCTTTATTTATATTCCTTAACTTCATGTTCTATTTATGAAATTCATTCTCAGGAAAATTATTCGGCATAAGTTTTATTCAAGATAAAAATATTAAAAAAATAAAAGATAATTGGGCAAAGAGGAAGAAAAGAAAAAAGTAGTTTAGAGAATTGATGAAATGAAGAAATAAAGATGATAATGTAGCTTTTAAGGACACTCATGCTGAGTTATAGAAGACAGTGATGTTACACAAGCACATTTGTAAAAATCCCAGTGGACCCGCCATTAATTCCAAATGGCTATGTTCCCAATTCTTGAATATTAGCCCACTTTATGACCAGTTTTGTTGTTAATACTTTATCTATTTTCTATTTTATTAATCCTAACCCTTCCTAAGCTCAGTGATTCTGCACATGTACAAGTGTGACCAATTCTTACAATCTCTCAATGGTCTACTCTTGTAGGAAGCTTTCTGCTATTTTGATTGTTTTCCAAACTCACAGAAAATAGTCGAATTGAAAGAATTCTATCAGTTGTATTAGAGAAAGGAAATACAACCAATTTTGTTGTCAGATCTATTATCAATGTTATAGAATTTCAATTTTGTCCTAGTTTTTCATAGGTTTATGAATGAATGTAATATGCACACATGCATATATATGGTATATGTAAAACATATGTATATGTTTTTCTCATATATATAATACATAATAAAATAGATTATTAAGTATAATCTATTTAATTAAATGTAGTCATGTACACTTTAAAATTCATACAATGTTAAATATAATCACTAGTTTAGGACAGAATAATATTTTTGTGCTATTATGAAGAAGATAGAACTTTTCTGCTGTCAGATAACCCTAACACTGACAAATCCATACCTGATAGTAATGGCAATTGCTGCACTAAGATTTTCTAAGCTGTGTTGCTAGATTGACACTCCTGAAAATCAATATTTAAGAAAATTTTTAATTGTCCAGAGTGTCTAGAGTGCCTTTAAATTATATTTCCTCTCTCCTTTAATTAGTCACTTCAGTCTATTACATGGTTTGGTTAATCTTCTAGAATAGTGCCCTGTAAGTTTTAATGTATATTCAATTATAATATATGACAACATAATAATATTTGTTGACTTGACAAAATAATTTTTTATTTCACTTATTGACATATATAGGAAAGTTTGCTAATATTGTATTACATTTTTCAAATAATCAAAATGAGCCATAAATATAAAGTGATTAGTTATTGCTAAATTATATGACCCAATGCTTATACAATTCTCATTTAAACATCATAGCAATCTTTTTTTTAATTGTTGATTCAATTTTTATGTATGAGTAAAAATGAGACGTGGAAAAGTTATTTGGTTAACTAATTGCACTAGGAGCCTGCTTGATGGAAATGGCAGGTAGCATTGCCACCAGGAGCCTTTAACTGTAGGGACTATACTTCTTCCACTGTCCTTAAAGTACCACTTGGTACCTTGGTACTTGGTACTCTCTTCTTAGCAGGAAAAGAAGATGCGTTTCTAAAAATTAATTGCTATTTACAAGGGTTTGAGCAGATTTTAAAAATACTTATGTGAAGAAAATTGCCCCCTAATTCCAAAATTGCTTGGTAAGTAGATTGAATTATTTTGGTGATGGCCAATAAATTGTTCTGTGTCCAATTTTAAAAAATCAACAGATGATCTCAAAACCAGTGCTATCAGAAAGGCACAAAATAACAAGGTAAGTTTGAAAAGACTAAGCTTAATTTTCTATTTTTATAGCACTTCACTTGTTTAAGATGATACATATTGTGTGTGTGTGTGTGTGTGTGTGTGTGTGTGTGTGTGTATTTCTAGAACATGCCTCTGATTTTTCATTTTTAAAGTACTCAGAAGAGACCAGTTTGTCAAGCAGAAATTGTCACTTTGAGAATGTGGAAATTTATCAGGTACAGAATTTTTGGGTTTCTTTTTTTCAGAATGTCTGATGAGGAGGGATTCTTTCTAAACAACACCATACAGATCAGTATCAAAAGCCTTAACAATACCATTGAAATCAAGGACATTCCTCAGAAAAGCAATCAATTATTTTGGAATAGGTAATGTGTTTTCTTGCAAAGCAAGAGAGGAACTATCATGTAGATGTTATTAATCTTCCTTGAAGTCATTTTAACATTAGTACAGTGTGCTGTATTAAACTATTTTTTAAAGAAAACACAAAAAGTGTACTGATTCATTGTCAAATTATAGACAGCTGTATAACTCAATCAAGGGTGTTAAATTAACTATTTTCCAATAATTCAAGCTAATAGCTTGCACCATGAAGTATAAATATGTTGTAAAGTTGCCTTTTATATCATAGAAGGAACTGATTATATTTAGTAGCCAATGTCAGAAGTGTCTGTATGTATATACCTGTGTGTATAATTTTTATAAATTAATATATGCCTGGGACAAATCTTTATAAGAAAGGAAAGCGTTTTTAAAAGATTCATGGTAAGTGAATACAAGCATACTTTTCTTCACTACTATCCAATACTGTCATTTTCTCATGATTATTTTAATTTAGTGGTAGAGATTCTTAAGAAAATAAATTGTGACTATACTATTGCTGCCATAAATCACTTTGGTTGTAATAATCCTAGCTTTTGTGTGCACTTTTAAATTATATTTATTTAAGAATATCATCTGTAAATTGATCTAAAATAATATTCATCATATATATTTAATGCAATTCATGCACTTTTTAACAAGTTAAAATCACCTTTTGAATCATGTTTTCCCCTGGTTTTACTAAAGTATGTTTGTATTTAACAAGTGACAACAAATTGCAATGATTCACTCAGTTGCTTTTATTCATGTAGCACTACTTTACAAAGAGTACAGCTTATTTTATTTGAAGTTGCTTTACATTTTGACTCCTTGATTTTATTTTGATTTATCAGCACATTAAGGATAGAGGTAAATTATGCTTATTTCTTTCTTTCTTATAGTCTATTCTCTGATGAGCTGTGAACAGTATGTTAGTATAGTAACTAACCATTTATTTCAAATGTGGGTTTAGCTGTTTCGCTGGAAAACATTTTTAAGTATTGTGTTGAACTCTGGGTATAAAAAGTGGTGAAAACATGTTTCCTGGTCTAAAGAGCTCATAGTCATGGGATAAACATCTCTATGGAAATTAAAATTAAGCATAGTAAGTATGACAATGGAAGTGTACAGAGTTCTCAACTCTGTAGGTAAAATGAAGTTCCCACTCTGTAGGCAGTACACAAGGAGCTAGGTAATGCTGCAGTATGGACTATTTCAGAATTATGCCACACAGGCTAGGGCAGGAAACCAGGAAGGGAACAACATACCTAATCATGATGAGGCTTTTAAGTGTAAGATATATGTGTAAATTCATCCAGTGAATATTTTAAGGAGTATTTGTAAGTGTTTATTGAATGATAAAATGAAAGATTCAATAGAATTATATGTTTTAAGAACTACCTGACAATAATGAAGTTATATTATGTAGGTAACTCATCAGCTACATTTCAGCGCTTAATTTTTTAATTTCAATCTGATACATTAATATGCTGAGACATCTCAGAATGGATGCATCTCTCTTGGAACACTAATCAAATAAATCAACCAACCCAATATGTTTGAAAAATTATGTTATATATCTTAAAACATGTTAGTGTTTCACTTTAGTGTGTTTCTATTATGACAGTTGTAACATCTTAGTTCGTCAATTTGACAGATAGGTCATGTCTATGCATATGGAAAGTTTATTGGGATAGAAATGTATAGAGAACAGGCAACCAATTCAGTAACTATGCCATGACATGAAAATATATCCACCAAATTATACCTAATCAATTTGCATCCAAATTTAGAAGTAAAAAATATTGCAATGAACTTATGTAAAGTTAGATTAGTGAAAAGAAGTCCTAAGATGTAGTGGAAGAGTTAAGCCAGATCTTGATGTCCAGTGTGTCAATCAGTGCTCAAGACCCTCAGTCAAATAAGAGACTAGGGTGAAAGACATTCAAAAAAAAATATCGTAAATTTGTGATTGAGACAAATCATGTGAGGAAGTTCAGAATAAACTGAAGTCACATATAAGGTAACACTAGAATGTTGGGGAAGAGAAGGCAATTAGCTGAAATTAAAAGATAAGTAGGTGGGTCAGACAGAGAGAGAAGAAAGACCACTTCCCTGAAAATACCTGGATCATTAAGGAGATGAGAATATTCAAGAGTATAATTTTTTTTTAATTTTATTGTTGTTGTATTACATTCATTCCCTTTTTGCTCCCCTCTGTCCCCCTCCCCACCTACCCATTCCCCGCAAATCCCACCTGTTGTCCATGTCCATGGTTCCTTTATACTAGGTTCTTGTCTAAGCTGCTCCCCTTTCTTGCCTCTGCCTCCCCCCTCTCCAC
>PVIW01009697.1:0-49991 GCA_004026585.1 Noctilio leporinus | reverse complement strand
TAGTATGGACATTTTAATGATGTTAATTCTTCCCATCCACGAACATGGTATATGCTTCCATTTATTTGTGTCTTCCTTGATTTCTTTCTTCATTGTTCTGTAGTTTTCTGAGTACAGGTCTTTTACCTCCTTAGTTAAGTTGATTCCTAGGTACTTTATTTTTCTTGTTGCTATGGTAAATGGGATTTGTTTTTTCGCTCCTATTTCTGTTGTTTCATTATTGGTATACAAAAATGCTTTTGATTTCTGGATATTGACTTTATACCCAGCTATTTTGCTAAATTTGCTTATTAGGTCGAGTAAGTTTTTGGTGGAGCCAATCGGGTTTTGTATGTACACTACCATATCATCTGCAAATAATGACAGTTTGACTTCCTCCTTTCCAATTTGGATAGCTTTGATTCCTTTTTCTTCTCTGATGGCTATAGCTAGAACTTCCAAGACAATGTTGAATAGAAGTGGAGAGAGTGGGCAGCCTTGTCTCGTTCCTGATCTTAGGGGGAAAGCTTTCAGTTTTTGTCCATTAAGTATGATGTCCAACTGCATTCTTCTTTCTCAAGATTTCTGAGGCTATTCAGGGTCTTTTTTGGTTCCATATGCATTTTTTTGAATATTTGTTCTGGATGTGTGAAGTATGTCATTGGTATTTTAATAGGAATTGTGTTGAACCTATAGATTGCTTTGGGTAGTATGAGCATTTTAATGATGCTCATTCTTTACCTCTTAAACACAATGTAGCCAGACTTAGTAAGCATATCCAGATCAACCTGTTTGCCTTGTGACAGCTCTGTTGCATAATGTCTCTTCCCCTCCTCTCTTGTGTTTTGGAAGAAGCAAGGTTGTGGGTAACACTTGCTTCATCATTCACAACTATGTTCCTGGGGATGAAATGAACAAATCTGCAGTCAATTTGGTTACATAGAGCTGTTCAAGAAACTCATGTTGATGTTAGTGGCTTCAGGCTGAAAACTGAAAATGCCAGGTTCTGATTCATTCTTTTCTGCTAACTACTTTGAGTGGTACTCTCTGGCTTCATGAGTTAATAATGAAAAACAAGGATTTTTTTTTTTTTTTTTTTTTTTTTTTGCCTCCTGAATAGAGTCTGAGGTCTAAGAGTCAGACCTCTATCTATTTTCACCACCTTGATGCTCACCATCACTTCATTTCTCAGCACCTATAAACCTTTTTTTTTCCTCTCTGAATGCTCTTATCTCCTGCCTCCTCTGCTGCCTAGTCAGTTCCTATTTGTCCATCTTGCATAAGCTTAACATCACCCTCCCTGATCTGCTCCTCAGGCAGCTTGCATACCTTCTTCCATCCCTGCATAATAATGGGTGTCAAGCCTCTCACAACCTACATGCTGCTGAGTTATGAGTGTGAGCTCCTGGTGAGGGTGGGGGTGGCCGAGCTTTTGCTTTGTTGTGTCTTTAACACTGAGCCCAAACTCTATGTGTGAGAGCAGCTGAGAAATGTGTGTTAGAGGTTTTAATATTTTATATATTCAGTACCTAATTCTTAGAAGGTCTCCATAGAAGGCTCTGCTATATCAGGAAAGAGCCATAGCAGAATCTGAGACAGCAAATAAAGAGTTGTCTTTAAAAGATTTCACAAGACTTAGAAGTTGGAGCTACAGAGCCTCCAAACATTTTTGAGAGCTTGCTACTCAGCATTGGGTGTTGTGCTATTGTTCTAAAATCAAGCCCTTGATTTCCATTATTTATTTTAATCCTCATAGTAACCCTATGATGCCCTTATATGACTGATGAACAAAGAGGTAAATAGTTTGCCTCAAGTTGCATAGTTAATTGCTGGAGGACAAAGATTCCACAGAAGCTGTCTGGCTGCCAGGACTCAAGTTTAATCACTATATAAAGAAGTTCTTGACTTATTTGCCTTTAGCCACTTGATTGTCCCTTGGATGGCTCATCCATTGGTGAGACTGACTCTGGGTATCCTTAGGTTAATTGAGTTTATTGAATTATCTATTGCACTTCCTTGATTAGGCAAGCTAGTCCATTGCTTGACTGGGTATCAATGGCCCGGTCAAGCCCTGGAAGGTACCAACATGTTATGTCCCCTTTTTTTTTTATTGATAATGAGTATCAATAGATACTCATTCCAGGTGCCATATTGCCATTTATCTAATCATGTCAAGATGTCATTTGTATGCCTCCCAGGTTATAATTCTCTGTGCTGCATCATAAAAAAGGAGTGATGTTGCTATTCAACCCTGTCTTCCAACCAGAGATGAGAGCCATTCAAATCTAAATTAGAAAGACATCACATGCATGCTTTGCAACTGCTACTATCCTAAAACTAAATTGTAAACATTGGGTCTCTGAAACTTGATTACTTCTACCTAGAATGGTACCTTATATTGTAGGTCATTCAGGGTTGAACAAGCAGGAAAGGGCTGGGATGGGTGATTTGTATATATATTTTAGCCTGAAGTAGTTGAAAACTTCCCAACAAAAACATAGTCAGTGGAAACTAAACTTCTCTAGACATTGCAGATTCCTACTCAGAAATGCATTGATGACTCAGCCTTTAATAAGTCATTTTCTATCATTTTATTTGTGGTGGTAGTATGAATGTTGATTGTTCCGCAACTTCCTAATAATGGTGTTTTCAATGTTTTATTTACAATGTTTGAAAAAAATATTAGCTGTTATATAGTGTCTCATGTGCCCGAAATAATGCCATTCCTGATCCTTACAACAGGACTGGAAAATAAAGAAATGGTTGCCATTTTAGACCATGAGCCAGAAGGTGGAGACACAACTTGCCTAACTTTAAACAGCTAGTAAAAGGCTGAGGGTTGATTTGAATCAAGAATTTCTTGGCCTTAAACACTGCTACTTCTACTCCACCATGATGCTGTGGAAGCTTTGTATGCACAGATATAGTTACAAGGCTGTTCACTGCAGAGTTGTAAAACTAGTGATTAATCAGTAACAATATAAGTATCCACTGAACGTGGATTGGTTTAATATAGTTAGCAACATCTATATAATGCAACATTATTTAGCATTTAAACATTTTCTTTAAACATAAATGTAAACCTATTGCTATAAAGATGTTCAGCTTATATTTAGTAGAAAGAGACTTCAGACAAATTTAAATTCTTATCTATTGTCATATATATATATAACATTCATAAGCAAGGTCTATAAATGTTAAATTTTCTGTTAGCCACATTAAAAATAAATAAATAAAATGAAACAGGTGAGATTACTTTAATAATATATTTTATTTAAAATAGTACATCTAATATATTTCAACATGTGTTCAATATAAAAATATTAACAACATATGTTTTTTCTATGAAGTTTCCAAAACCCAGTGTGCATTTTACACTGGTAACACATCTCAATTTGGACCAACTACATTTCAAGTGTTCAGTAGCCACATGTGGTTCACAGTTATCCTTTTGGGTCTCACAGGTCCAGGGGAAATGTAATAAGATTATAATATGTCTACTTCAGGATGGTGGGATTATGTGTGTTGGTGCTGGTTTATTGTCTCCTTTGGTCTGAGCTGTATTTTCCAAATTTCCATAATAAATTTATACTGCCTTTGTAACTTGGAATGAAAATAAACTATTAAAGACATCATTCATTTTTAATAAAGAGTGGTGAGCTTCTAAAATACACTTCAAAAATAAATATAATTTATTTTTGTAAGTATGTGACCTATTTTCAGTGGAGGGAGAATGGGAATGGTATGATCTCTGAGCCCCTCCAAATCCCAGCCCTGCTTGGTCACTCCTTCTCCCAAATGTCTCGCCTTTAGGGCCCCAGAGATGGCAGAGGGTAAGCTCTGTCCACACCCTTGAGAAACAGGTTCCTTGCTTGCTGGAGGGTTGAGGATTTTGCTCCAGATTCATTTCTAGTCCCTTTGAGAGGCAAAAGCAGTCATCCTGAAAAAAGATACTTCTGTTATTTTCAGTCTTTTATATCATTATTGCTGTCCCTTCAACAAGCAACCCCTCTAGACAACTTTTGTCCTCCTCATCTTCCCCATGCCCCCATTAAGTTTTAATTCCACAAACAGACTGTGTATCTGTTGGTGCACATTGGCCCTCTGGAGAGTCACAGACCATTGGGCTAGCTAAGAATTTTTGATTTCCCTCACACCAAGAACCAATGATCACCTGCTTGAGGGACAATGTCATGCTCGCCCTGGAACAGGCATGGCTATTCCCATTTATAGTTAATGTCTATGTCAAGTGCCACTCTGACTTAGGTTTAACTGGGTGTGTTGGTCCAAGGTCACTCACTTCCCTGAACTCCCCAACCACAGGTGTTTCCCCTTTGTAGGTCCTGTCACTTCTGATTTCCCACAGCACCTGGAACACCTATGTGAATGTCCTCTTCTCCCTGGCTACCCGGTGCAACTATCACCATCAGCCTTGTCCTGTTACTACTGGTTCGCATCCTATTTTCTCTCTCCTGTGATCTGACTCTTCTTGAGAACAAGCCACTGTTCATCACTTTGTCCCCTGTGGTGTCTAGAGCTTGGTGTGGCTCTGGCTATGCATGCCACACTCCCTCCATGAGTGAAATTGCCTCAGAAAACCCTTTCTGGCCCAACTCTTTCTCTGTCAGAAAATCTCATTAAGACCTAATGGGTAAGGTCCTTCCATCCCAGAGGTCAGGCTGTGGCCCCCAACCGAGAGAAAGCACTGCATCCTCGGGCATTGCTGGGCCGCACATTCTTTGCGTGCTTCACAGCACCCAGAGGTCACTGCCTGGGGGTAACACTATGTGGACACCACGTGAGACTTGCTGCCCCTCTCCAGACCTCTCTTATTCCTTAAATCACTGATTGGAAACTGGGAAAGAGCAGCCACTGAGAACTGGATCTGTGCGACTCTAATGGTACCTTTACCCTGGTTTTTATCTTCCAAATCAGATTACTCTGTTTGTTCCACCTCAAGACCCCCTCCCTCCACCACCCTCAAAGCCTCGGTCCACCCTTTTCCATACATACCCAAAACCTTCCTCTTTTCTATCTATACCTATCCTTTGATTTCTTGGGAACCACATTTCTTTCTCTACAGTCAAGAAATCCCCTTTATGTTCCATTCTGCACTGATTCCTCTGCTACCCGTAGGTTTCGGTAGACCTCTGCATATCTCATTGGAGGACTTGAAGACCAGGAGGGCTAGCTATCATTGCTGATAGGAAGCCTTTAGCTAAGGAAATTGAATCTGCATTCTGGCTGGGTTCTGTTACTCCTCCTTATAACCATATAAGGAGATTCCATCTTGGTTTCTCACACCTTCAAGGAAGCAGAAGTGAGAAAGCTGAGCCCGCCTGATGAAAGAATTTCATATTGGCAAAACCCTGACATTTGAAATGTTCAATGTAATCAGCAGCACTGGTAGCTTTAGGCAAAGATCACTGCACTGAACAATAAAATTCAGTTGGCCGTATTCCGTTCATGAAAATGTCTTTTTGTAATGCACAGCTTTCAGAGGTACCAGCCATAATTCCTCAATGGTTTTATTCTGGAGGGCTTTAGGTGTGTGTGGTTAAAAATGCACAACAAACAGAAGAGAATGTATACATAGCACAAAAACCATAATTGCATTTTCGATTCAGGATATGTCATTAATTAATCTAGTCATTTTAATTTACGAAGTCTCCCTATTTTAGACATTAAAATGAGCAAGAAATGATAAGAAGGAATGTTAATGCCTATAATTATTGACTGGACATTTGAGATTTATGTCCAAATACCCTCAACTTGGGGAGGTTTGAAATGCTATTTTGTTTGCATACATTATTTGGCTTTTTCATCCTCTTCTTTCTCTCCCTCTGTCAAGTGTGTCGTGGATTACTGCTAGTAGATTATGAAATATTGTAGTACATGTACATAAAAATATATCAGAGCTGGCACATTTGTAATTTACTCCTAAGTATGAGATTCATATTAGAGATCTATAAATCATATTAGCAAACTACTATCCATCCCGTACTGTATTATTTTACTAATACAATGGCTGAATTTCAAAAGAAATGCAAGGGTCATGGTTGCTATTCTATGAGGGTCATGTATTCTCATCCATTTGCCCATTACTGATCCCAACTTTATCCATTGCTACAACTACTGGTGATTTTAAATTTAATCAAGAAAGGGTTCTTCCTGAAGAACCATGGACATGGACAAGTGGGACTGACTTTGTGGGGGAGTGGGTGGGTGAAGAAGGGGACAGAAGGGAGTAAAAAGGGGATGGATGTAATACAACAACAATAAAAATAAATTTTAAAAATAATAAATAAAATAATTATCACTATAAAAATTTTTTTTAAAAAAAAAAGGCTCTTCCAACTGATATCATTGAGCCTTCAAATTTATAAGTGAGGAACTCTGATTAAAAATTCCTCAGTCCCCTGCAAAAGGAGAACATCAGAAGTTTGAGATTGTGCTCCAGTTCTACCTCAGGTGAAGTTTTTAGATGGAAGAAAAATGGGCCCTCTTTCTCCTGTGATGTGTTGCACACCTAGGGAAGTGTATCCCCTCACCTCTTGCCCCTCTTCAAACTAGTGGCCAGGTGTACCTTTGAACACACTAGTAGTTAAACTGAAGCTACCTTGCTTTTTAAAAAGTTCCCATGAAGCAATTTAACCTGGTTGACCGTATCTATCAATCTGTCACCTGGAGAGAGGTTGCTGACACCAGGTGACCTCTTTCCCACCATCACACTGGGGACTTGACAATAGGGCAAGAGCTTTCTCTTTGATGCTGTGCAATGAAAGGGAAGGTTAGATGCCTTGCTCTCCTAGGAAATGAACTGCAGAGAGAAGCTGCAGCCCAGCTAAAGCACATCCACCTTCCTGGCACATATGTAAGTGACCTTTCATTGTACATGCCACACAGCAAAGGTAATAGGGGCACACAGCAACACTTCATTGTTTTTTTGGGTTTTGTTTTGTTTTGTTTTGTTTGTTTTTTAATGGGTCAGACCCCTGTAGCTGGTGTGCCACTACACAAAATCTTGAAATCATTTGCATTTGATGGTGATGCTAACACTGCTTTGAAGATTGGGAACATCATTTACTGAGAGAAAGAGGGAGCAATTGATTGTGTAAATCTACAATATGGGAATAAAACAAAGATGAGAAGCAGTTTAAATTTCAACAATTATACTCCTTGTATTTTCTTTTCTTAATAAACAAGCCCATAGTGGCTGAAATTATGTCACTTACTTGACAGATGACTATTTTCAGCTGTTTGTAAGTCACTCCCATAGCCATGGGGCCAGATTGTAGTAACAATGCCACCTGCTTCATCAATAGTTGGCAAGTTAATGAACAGGGAAAGAAGCTTCTAAAAACAACCTTTTCTGGAGAAGAATTATTGTATGTGTTTATAATAAAAATCAGTTATACCTAGTGTATTAAGTGCCTAATATGCACTAGACACTTGGTAAAAAAAAATCAGAATAAGTAAAGGCCTGCCAATTTACACTAGCATTATCCATTGCTTCTCTTGTTTACTGATGTCAGACTTTCAACTAGTCTCCAATGCAATGCTTATAAGCTCTACAAGCACAGAGACTCTATTCTTCTTTTATTTTCTGCCAGAACCCAACTGTACACCATGTATATAGGTTAAAAAGTCAAACTGACACTCCTTTGGAATTAATATGAAATGACACACTGTTAGCCTAATTAAAGTTGTTATATTTAGGAGAAATAAAACTGTGTTTCACTTTAACTGCTAATTCAGACTTCTCAGTTACTTAGACAGTGTTACCCTTGATCCTAATGGGCAGGTGAAATAATGCAGTGTGTATTTAAATCCTATTAACTATTCCTCTAAACAATAACAAAATAAAGGAAAGAGACAAAATCAACCACCACTAAATCACCCATGAAGCTTTGAAATAGCTTTGGCTTTGGGGATCAGATGATCTTTGATTTTTTATCATGTATCAATATACATAAGTGGTATGCTCCCTTCCCCTATAACTGCTTCTCATCTCCCTGGGTGGCTTAGGCTTCTTCTTCAGGGAATAACTCATTTTCTCCATCATGTGTCATCCAGAGGCTTTATGAGGATAAAACAATTGAGTCTGGTTGAAGGCTCCCGTTTGGTGTTATATCCCATTACTTCATTGATTTTTTTTTAAGTTTTTCTAATGTTATAACGAGAATATTTTCCACTCAATCCTGAAGGAATCTAAAGCTTTTTATTGACCTCAGGGTATACCACACACATGAGCTGCTTCCCTGGGCTGGCAAAAAAACAGGGTCCTCAGAGAGACCAAATGGAAAAATTGCTTTTCTATCGACCCCACACACAAGACTTATGGACCCGCCATCTAATTAAGGCCCAGTGGGAATTCTGATGCAATCATTGGGGTTGGTCCCATGATTAGGGTAAGTGCAAGGCTCTGGTTAAGTATCTCAATGCCCCTTCAAGGGTCAAGAAAGTTCACAACCAAGGATTTTGAGTTTCCTTGGGGTATGGTGCAGATTTCCCCGAGAGCTGCTGGGCCTGTACTATTCAACCTGAGAAATGTTCTGGAAAATAAAGGCATTTAGAGGCATGGTGGCACCATGACTTCCGTTTTAGGAGGCATTTCCAAAAAGTCAACCTGCCAGGGTTCTAGTTCCAGCTCCAGCACATTTGGGCTGTGTGAATTTGGGTGAGTTGCTTAGCTTCTATCCATCATAACTATCTACCTTGCAGAATAGTTCTGAGTATTAAAGAAGACAGTATATGGTGTATAACATGGAATGATATGTGGTGGGCCCTCTGTAGTGTTCGCTTGTGGTTGGACCATCATTCTCTCCAACAATATGATGATGCACAGACTTTAGGGCAGCCAACCTTTCTCCATACATAGCCTGGTGTTGAGACTATATTTGGTCCCTGATAATTCAAAGTTGGGTGCTTGTGGAAGAGTGAATGAATGGCTCCATTGTTATCTCCCTGCCTAAGGGAAAGCTTGATTGCTGTAAGAGATAACTCACAGTCTGAGGTTGGCTGGGACCTGTCTCTCCTTCATAAAATCATGTTAAGTTTAAAGGCACCTCAGAGGAAGATGCAGTGTAAGTACAATATAGCATAATGCCTAGGGACCCAAGATCCAGAGTTGCTGTCCACTCTGCTGTTTGCTAGTTGTCTAACAGGGTGCCAGTCTGAGCATCATTTTCCTTATTGATAAGAAATGGGCATAATCAAAATAACAGTACATACCTCATAGGATGGTTGGGAGAACAAGTAAACTCCCATGAGCCTGACACTAGAATCCCTTTGGAGACCTTTCAAAACACAGCTGACACCTCCGGTCCCCAAAGTTTTGCATTAATTTGGGCACCAGCAGTGGAAGAAATCCTTCAGGTGATTCGAACACCAAGCAGCACTGAGGACTCAGGCAAGTCATAGATCAAGAGGTGGAGCTGTGGCCTAAGGGTAGACCTAACTTGATCTTTATTCCTACTGGTTCTTTTTTCACCTTAACGAGAATAAAAATTGAGTTGTCTTTTAAAGGTTTTAGTTTGTTTTCCTGCCTGTTGGAGACCATTCTGGGGAACTGTGTCAAGGAAAAAGTGTGCAATAAGTGTTAAGCAATTGTGGACGTAGATACAGTGTTAACATTTAGAATATCAGAATGATCTGTATTATAATCTCTATTTACATTCACCACTAGAACCCAGAAGAAAGGGTAACTAGGTACTTCATCCTGGGTCCAGCTTTTGTCCCTGGAGGTTGCTGTACCTCAGGTTATTATCTCTGCCTTGAGAGCGGTCTCCAGGCACCACATGCCATCCCTCAGGGGCATGGAGGTGAGGGTCATCAGCAGGTGCCTTGGCCATGACTGAAGGGAGGACGCCAAGTCTGGCATGCACGGAGGGCAGAAGTTTTGCAAAGGCAACTCGTAGACTCAGTGAGTGCAATTTCTTTCCCAAATTAGTGCTAAAAGCTGGGATTAAAGAATATTCAGTATCAGAGATAGGGCAAGAGAGTGAAGCTGTATTTTTATTTGGAAACAAGAGCCTACCTAGAAGGATCTGAACTTTGGTGACATTGGACAAGAGGCCAAAGTCCTTGGGGTCTCGGTTTACCCTGGTGCTAAAAGGGAGATGAGCAGTGAGAAAGGAGTCTGTAAAGCATTCCACAGCCTTTGAAGGTGGAGCGATTGTTCTCGCCTCTGGGCTTTCCTGAAGTCTGACCACAGCATCTGAATTGCCCTCATCCCTTCGTAAGGCACTTTGTAAATAAGAAATTGAAAACAATTGTGTGCCTCCTCACATGTGTCTTTCTCTGTGAAATTTGGAACCAGCTGAGGGCAGAAGCTTGGTATATCCAGCATAAGAAAGATGCCTTGCTCCCGTTTTTAGCAACCAGGAAATACATGGGAGCTGGAAACACTTTGACCCTCTTTTTGGGCATGTACGGGCCTCCAAACCTCCCAGAATTGTGATGCTTCCAGGAACAGTGTGTGCAGAGACGAGAAGACATTGATTCTCAGCCCTGGCAGGGTAGGAGGGCCATTTGGAGAGTTCATAACCACCACTAATGCCTGGCTCCTGAAACCGGCCAGTTTAAATCAGAGTCTCTGGAGATACAATCAAGGATTACAGTTTCTTGGGTGACTCAGTCCAGGCAGGGCTGAGCACCACTGCTTTGATTGTACAGAGGATGGTGGTTGAGCTTGAAACAGGGATGAGCAGATAGGAGAAGGAATGATAAAAGAGACACAGAGGAAATTAGAGTATCTGGTTAGGTCCTTGTCACCATCAAAGTGAAAATCCACCAAGCCAGACACTGTGCTCAGCAGTTTGCGATCATTCCTGTTTTTTGTTTTAAAAAAAAAACAAACAAACAAACAAACAAAAAAAACAACCCTAAACAAAATGATCACCTTCTTTGCAGCAAAGCAAAGAAAGCTTAGAAACTGAAGGGTTAGGCTGCTGGACTTCAGTCCCCAAGCTCTTTCTCACTGGGCTGTGTCCCTTCAAAAAGAAAGTGGACTGGGCCAGTGAGAAAATAAGATTGATAAACCCAAAGAGAGCTACTGGGCATTAAAGCAAAAACAAGTGATGCAGCAAACAAGAAGGAAAATTCATATTTCTTTCTTCTTTTTTTATTTTAAGATTTTATTCTTTATTTTCAGAGAGAAGGGCAGGGAGGAAGGAAGAAAGGAAGAGAAGCATCTATGTATGGTTGCTTTCCACCTGCCTCCAGCTACAGACCTGGCTGGAGACCTGGCTTGCAACCTGGTTATGTGCCCTGCCTGGGAATCAAACCAGTGACCCTTGATTTTGCAGGCTGGCTCCAATCCACTGAGCCACCAGCTAGGGCAGAATTCATATTTCTTGAGGGCCTTTAAAGCTCTGGGAAAAAAAAACTCAGCATGGCTATATCACACAAACCCAATCACCCCCAGCTTACAGCTGGAGTTCTAAGGCTCGGAGTAGACTAGTGTCTTGCCCAAACTCACACAGCTATTAACTGTCTGAGCTGAGCCATTTAAAATAAAGGGCCTAAGAATGCATATTGTAGGTGTTAGCAACTGCCATGATTATTCAAATCTATTTTGCTATTACAATGCAAAAGCAACCACAGAGAATGCATTTTCAAATAAATGTTGTCTTCCAATAAGAGTTGATGCATGGACACTAAACTAACATTTAAGTTACATGTAATTTTTATGGGATATAAACTTATTTTTCTTGTAATTTTTCTCAACTGCTAAAAATGTATTTAAAAAATATTCCTAGTTCATTCAGTATGCAGAAACAGACATTGAGACAGATATGGCCAGTGGGCTGTAATTTGCTAACCATGGTTCAAATTCTAAAGTATGTGGAGGGTAATTGATGAAAAATCATAGAAGAAAATTAATAGATGTTCACTTGAGACTTAGATGTCCTATTTTCCCTAAATAAACCCCAGCAAACAATTATTTGTAGAACGCATTTTTTTCTACTCAAATCAAAGCCCCCAGACTTTCAAGTGGACCACTCCCGTTCTTTTTGCCCTGACAAAAGAATTTTAAACCCCAATGTCTTCTATCAATATTTATGGAATGTCAAGTAGACACCCTTAGTGTCTTAGGCACCAAGGGTATACTGGTTGTCTATTTTGGTTTGGGATTCCATAATAAAATACAATGGACTGGGTGACGTACACAACAGACATTTATTTTCTCCATTCTGGAGGCAAGAAGTCCCAGAACAGGGTGTCAGCATGGCTGGGTTTTGGTGAGAGCCTTCTTGGGATTGTAGACTGCCAACTTCTTTTGTATCTATACATAGTAGATATTAGGAGAAAGGGAGAGAAGAAGGGAGGGAGGGAGAGAGATAGAGGCAGAGATGGAGACAGAGATAAGGATAGAGACAAGAAAAAGAGTGAACAGAGAGGCCATTGTGTCTGGAAAGGAGTGGGCAAAATGGAGAATGGTGGCTCACCATAAGGAGTTTGGAGTATATATATATTTTTAAAGATTTTATTCCATTATTTTTAGAAAGAGGGGAAGGGAAAGAGGCAGAGAGGGAGAGAGACATCAATGTATGGTTACCTTTCACCTGCCTCCAGCCACAGACCTGACTGGAGACCTGGTTTACAACCTGGTTTGCAATCTGGTTATGTGCCCTGGCTGGGGAATCGAACCTGTGACCTTTGGGTTCACAGGCTGGCACCTTATCCACTGTGCTACCAGCCAGGGCTTGGAGTTTGGAGTATATTTTATTTTATTTATTTTATTTTTTTTTAAGTAAATCATTCCTCTTTATTGCTGAATAGTATTCCATTGTATAGTACACTGTTTCTTTTTCTTTTAATTTTATTGTTGTTGTATTACATCCATCCCCTTTTTGCTCCCCTCTGTCCCCCTTCCCACCCACCCATTCCCCACAAAATCAATCCCACCTGTTGTCCATGTCCATGGTTCCTTTATACTAGGTTCTTGTCTAAACTGCTCCCTTTCCTTGCCTCTGACTCCCCCCTCCCCGTAACCCCCTTTCCCCTGACCACCGAAGGCCTATTCACTGTATTCATATATTTGGTTCTGTTTTGCTTGTTGTTAGTTTTGTTCATTATTGTCCTGTAATGGGTGAGATCATATGGTATTTGTCCTTCACTGACTGGCTTATTTCACTAAGCATAATACTCTCCAGTTCCATCCATGTTGGAGTATATTTTAAATGAAATTTTAGCCTAAATGCAATTTAGTAAGTCAAAAGCACTAGAGTAATTTGCATTTTTACCATATTTGGGGTGCTATGTGGGGAGTGGACAGTAGGGGCCACTATCTCTCTCTTGTATGCTTGCCTTTCACCTACCTCCAGCTATAGAGCTGGCTGGAGACCTGACTTGCAACCTGATTAGGTGCTCTGCCTGGGAATCGAACCAGCAACCTTTGAGTTCACAGGCCAGCACCTTATGCACTGTGCCACCAGCCAGGGCTGAGCTCTCTCTTTTCTTATGGTTGTTTTCTGGGCAACAGGGGTCTAGGAGCTACCTACAGTCCCGGGAAACCACAGGTCTTTTGCACACCTAAATTGTTCCTTTCAGGAGTGCCTTCTAGCCCCTCCCAAAGATCCTCTTGGGTAACATGTTCTAAGGAAATGCTGGAATTGCCAATTGCCTCAGGCTTTACAGCTAATAAAGAATAGATTATGCTCTGAATGGTCTGAGTTATCTTGTGACTAGCGTTAAGTCCTTTTGCTTGAGCTTATATAACTATAATTTAACCCTGTATACATTTTATCTGGGAATGAATACCCCGATTCCAAGCCTAGCCTCTTTCTTACCCAAAGTTGAGTTATCCCCAGATATACAGTTTTAAGTCTTTATTCCATATTTTAGTTCTCAGTGCTTACACTTAATATGCACACACATTTTATACCCACTTTTAATATGCTTGGTTTAGAAAAGCAGCATATGATCATTTGAAAAACATTTATAAGCACATGAGAAAGCAAAAATCACGTTTCTGCTGTTCATCACCTCAAAAGCTAAAATTTTTAAATTTTTAACTTTTTAAAATTAAGATTTTTTTCTTAAGCAGTTTCATGTTAATAGGGAAATTGAGAAAGAGAACAGAGATTTTTCCATGCACCACCTGTGCTTCTTTTGTCCCTCATGAACTGCTTCCTTGATGGTCAACATCCTCAGCCAGAGCTGTGCATTTATTGTAACCCATGAGCCCACATTGATGCATTATAGCCAACCACAGTCCATAGTCTGCATTAGGATGCAGCTTTGGTGTTTGTGCATTCTGTAGGTTGGTTGTACATTCTGTTGGAAAAATGTATAATCGCTGTATTCACCTTTACAGTATCATACCAAGTATTTTCACTGCCCTGCAAATTCCCTGTACTCCACTTATTCTCCTTCTCTCTCCCCCTAAACCCTGGAAGCCATTGATCTTTTTACTGTCTTCATAGTTTTGTCTTTTCCACAATGTCATATAGTTGGAATCACACTTAAAATTTTTAATATTTTCCTTGTTGGTCAAGTAAGTGGAGGTATGCATGTGTGTGTCCTTGTACATTTACAATATTAGACACTAAGTGTATTTTCAAAATTTATCCCACATTTTTAACTTAGTATTAAAATGTAAACAGCTTTCAATGTCATTAATCATTTTTGATTCCATAAATTAATGATTCCATAAATTTCTACTGTACTGGACTTTGTCATCACTGTTGATATTTAAGAATGTTTTTTGTTTCTTTCCCTTACTTTTATTATGAGTAATGCCACAGAGAACATTCTTATATTCAAGCCTTTGTTTACATTCTTGAATGCTTCCTTGGACTAAATGATAATAAGTGTTATTTTGGAATAGAAAGGTATGGGCATCTTTATATGTGTTGAATAGATTTCACCCAGTGGTTCATTAAAAGGATTGTGACTGTGTACATATAGCTCATAATGGCAGTCTATTAGAATGCTAACTCATTTCATTACAACCAATATTCTAATATTAATATATAATTTTATCAACTTGATAAGCCATATTTTATACATATAGAGCTTGAAATGCTGAATTTCTCACCATCCCACAAAAAGTTAGTTCCATCTTCTCCTTGAAAATGGAAGCTCTGGAAGCATCCACTACTGTTCATTTCAATAAATTAGTATCTGTTTGATCCCATTAGGCATTTGAGATTGTGTCTTTTGTGATGCTAGGTCTCTCCCACTCTGTGTCAACCACCCCACTATCTCCCTTTGAAATCAACTCTCTTAAAATCTTCAACACCATTGTCATTTTTAAACTAAAGTGTCTCCCACAACTGGGAACTCCCTTTCTGTCCTGTTAAGTAGAAGGAATTCAAGGATCACAGTGGGACTGTGCCCTGAGCCATCTGGAAGACACAGAGGTTTGTATGTCAGGGTCTGTGTCTTTATTAGCTCTGCTTAAAAAGCAGGATAAATGAAGCTTCCCTTGCTTTGCTGCATTGCCTCATACTTCTGAAGTAGAACACATCACACTATGTGCATTTTTTAAGGATCATGAGGGGAGGCTAAATATAAGATTCAAGTCCGTATTCTAAGCATGCTTTTCCCTTAAATGGAGATGGGATGCATACTTGAACATTCTATCTTATTCCCACCTTCCTTAACTACACATGCTTCTTAATGTTTGATTTTCATCTGTTTGGTAAGTGAGAACATTCACAAGTGTCTTCCCCACTTCGAAGAGACAAGCTTGAGTGGCAACCACTGGAATTTCTCTATTTTATAAGAGAAGCCAACATTAAACTCTTCCCACCTTTCTTCCCCCTTTAAAATAATGACTCTTTCAAGCAGATTAGCAACACTTATTCACCCATATTCCACTGTCATAATTTTTGCCATTTATTAATACTGCTTGTTTTGTTATTTACTAAATGGCTAATTTACTTGTTTTATTTGAATATATTTATGTCACTACAGTCAACAGACACTTGATGCTCTCAGTTGAAGCATAACTGATTCAGTAATTGATATTTAAAATGAACATGTGGCTACCAAATGACACATCTGATGTCCCGCCCATGGCTCCAATACCCGATGCTGAGAAACACTGATTGAAAAGAAAATATTCCATAGGGTAGGGGTAAAAGAGCCATGTTCTAGAGAGGCATAGTTTCCCATAGCCAACCAGCTCCTAGAATCATATATTATAAGTATCTAGGTAGTTTTATTCAGGAAAATTCTCAAAATTCCTCCTGGGAGCTCTTTCTATCACCCCATCTCCTGTGCACATAAATCTATTGGCTATCCCTTGGGTGCCCCAGTCTTCCAGGAAACCTTCTCCTCCTCAGTTATAACACCCTTGCTGCTTCTGCTTCCTCAAAGTCATCCCCCTCTTCTTGTGCAGAGAGGAGGCCACCGTGCCGAGACAGACAGGGCCCTGTGGTCACAGCCTATGCATCCCTCCACGTTCGGGGTTAGGAAGCTCCCCACATGCTCCCTTGAAACCTATCAGGAACATTCTCTTGCCTTATATTTCTCTCATAAAAGGTTTGACTCTTGTTTTGCTTCCTTCTTGACTCTCTTTTCACCTCCTTCCCTTTCCTTATCTCACCCTTCATCCTCATCAGTGACCCCAGACCTGACGGAAGCACCAATCTTTGCACTGTCTTTAAGTTACTGGTTCCATCCACTCGACCAGATCTCAGGTTGGACTGGTGCTCCAGATGATGGCTCAGGGGTTTCTAATTTCTAACAGTGTCATTCTTACATTCTAAGCAGAAATGGGTCCACTGGCATTTAGCCTTCACTGCGCACAAATCCAAATTCCGAGTCCTGGATGGCCATGGCTCAGAGCAAGTAGTTCTACCTCCTTTTGCCTTGGTTTCCTCACCTGAAAAGTGGAAAATGAGACACCTGCCTGGAAGGATTTTTAGGAAGAGGAATTAGAAAATGGAAGAGAAATTGCTTTTCAAATTGTGAGGCTTTGTTCTAATGAAAGTGGGGTAGTGGTTTTAAATATAGAATATTCAGTAGTCTTATCTAAATCCCCCATCACTGGGAACACAATTCACAAGGCTTTATACCACATCCATTTCATTGTGTTGTTCACAAAACTGTTTATTGTCCCGATGTCACATTTGGTTTCTCTCTCCTACTCTTTGCTACTGCGTAACTTTGTTATCGGCCTACATAAATGTGTTATGTAATTGTCTCAATATGTCATCGATTGTTTCAGTTTTTCTGTAGTATTACTTAAGCCCATAATTCTTTTTATTAAATCTCCAAGAAATGTTACTGAACAATGGTTGAAGGGTACTTCTTTCCACCAACTGAAACTCAGCACTTAGATGTTTGAATTGACACAAAGGACTAGAAAAGAAAACATACATGTGGAATTTTCCCACTGGCTTCATAAAATCCAGGAAACCAATTGAGGTATTTGTTTATAGTATCTTTGTCCTTCTGAGCAATCCATGCAATTTTTCAGACAGTAATAACAGAATTAATAAATAATATGAAATTAGCTAATGCTTATTGAAAGTTTACTACTATGTTCTAGGTGCTATTTATAAACTCTCCTTGTATTGAGTTATGTAATTTTTACAACTTCCTAAAGGAAGTATGGTTTTTATCTTCATTTTATGGTTGAAGAAACAAATTCAAAAAGGTTACTTGCCTTGTTCAGGGACACACAATAAAGAAACGATCCAACTACAGAATATATATACACACATGCATATGTCTGCTTAGGAAACCCAGTTTCTTCCTAAGCTTAGGCAATACATACCTATGTGGGATGCCTGAGAGTTTGGGACCTCTTTGTTCTAAATTTGTGTCTGACACTAACATTAAGCTAATCATGTCTTCTCTCTGGAATTAGGTTTCCTTATGGGCCAGATTTGCAGGGTTGGATGAGATCATTAGTTTTTAACCTACTTTATAAAACTCAAAATCTAAGTGGGTGATCCAGGGAGCATTGTGGGGGCATAGAAGACAATGATGATCAGGGGGGCTCTGGACCTCCATTAATCTGTGCACTTATGCTTATATTTTGGGTTTATGGATAGATGGATGAATGGGTGTATGGATAGATGGAGAAAGGAAGGAAGGAAGGGAGGAAGGAAGGAAACAGGCACACAGTTTAAATCAGACAATCTATTATTAACCAATTCAAAAATAGCATTGTGTCATGATTATTTTCCACATATTTCATTAAATATTCCTTGAAAACTTGATTTCAAATGTCTATATAATATTCAAACATATAAATACATTAGCCTTTTTTTAGCCATTCTCCTACTTTTGACATGCATATTGTTTCTGATTCTTTATCACTCATCCACCATTTGTTCATTCGTTCATCACTTATTCATTTATCCATCCAATTCTTATTTAGAACTATTAGTTGTTAGGCATCAATGTAAATTGGTATAGCACAGAAATTCTTATACATATGTTTTAGACATATTCATGTGTATTTGCTTTCATAATTATGTGAAGATTATTATTTTTATTTTGTTTTTAATTGTTGGTTTCCTGAAGAAGAACCCGTTCTGGAAAACCTTCTGAATTTGGATGAAATTTTGAGATGAAAGCTGTGAAATGTTGAGCTTAAATCACAAAGGGAACACAATTAGAGTTCTGGATACACTGTCTCCCAAGATCATAGTTATAAAATTAATAGACATTGCCTTAATTGTGTATGCCACCAGCATCCAATTCTACTTTGCAATCTGCAACCACAAAGGGACCATCTTGAAGCAGTAACTTTCCATGTTGCCTAGTTTAGAGAATACTTAGTCCAATCTGTCCAGGAGCTGAGAATGTGAGTAGCAGCCCAGGGATTGCTATAAGGCTTGGCTTGGGTGATTCCCTTGTAAATAACCTGAGGAAAAAAAAAACCCACAATTGTGTCATGTAATAAAATGAATATAGCTGATGTTGTAAGCTGCTTAAATTTCATGCATAAAAGCATGATACAGGCCCTCTCAGGTTGAAAAATATACTAAAGAGGAACCAACACATAATTCCTTTGCATAAATGGAAACCAGACAATTTGCTTTGTAGATTCAAAGGGACCATGCAAGGTAGCAAATTTGAAATACCCCTTTGAGGCACAGTGCCAGGTCTAACTGAAGCATCAGAGTGATGCGGTATTGAGAGACCAAGCTATTCCTAGCTACAGTTTTTACAACATGAAATGGTAACACTTTTCCCCACATCCTCTAATGTTCCTCTTCTCCCTGATGGCCGTATATGAGTGATGGTCAGTCAGTATGGAGACTGTTGGCTTGGTTTTCTCTTCCAAGGATTTTTGTGTGCATCTGAGGGCAGAAGATATCTGGAAAAGACAAGACTAGACTCCAAAGAGTTTAGACATCTGTGAAGACTAAGACTCTGTGGATAGAAAATACCATTAGCTTTTCTCTTTATCTCTGTGTTCTATCTTTTTATCTCCTTCCCTGATAGCAAGCAGAGGATAGGGAAGTCTTCTTGGCTGATTTCTGTTTTATTTTTCTGCTTCCTAAGGGATCACTTAATTCATTTTATGCCTCTGGAAAAGACCAGAATTTCCTAATTCCTTCAAATACCTAGACAGGTTACCTGTTCCAACCTTAGCTCATCATTATTCTGCAGTGAGTTATGTAATGATTTGATCGTGTTGAGGAGTAATTCACCTTTGTTCCCACCTACGTTAAGACTGATTACAAATCCTCGTAAAATGCTCATTATGCTACCAAAAAATGTTCTTAAGAATAGTCTGTTAGGAGGTAATGCTGCCGCTAGGAAGTCTGGGCTTCTGTCTAATTATGTGTAAATTATCTGAGTGGAATCTCAAATGTTTAGTGATAAACAGTTTTATGCTTCCCAGCAAAGTATCTAGTTTGTGAGGCAATATAATCAAAAGCAGCTTGTGTGCAGTGAATTGTCGATTGTATAACTCTGCATCCCTTTCAAGTTATTCTTATGGAAAGAAATGGGAATGTCTGCAGCCCTTTAAGGAAAACAAATACTGTATTCAGCAATTAAAAAAAAAGAAAGAAAGAAAGAAAGAAAGATAATTGATCCTTTGACTATACTGCTGCTCTGCTCTCAGAAGGAACATTAAAAAGTTGGATTTCTTAAGAAATGCAATTAACCGACTTTTATTTAATGATTTTTTTCTCAAGTTATTCATCCTGGAGGAATGGTATCTGTTGATTATTAACAAAGAAGAGGATGGATTATTAAGAAGCAAAATAACATGACATTCAACTGCAGTGCATTTATAGTTACTCAGAGAAAAATTGCAGATGATTTAATCTCAGATGAACCCTTCTTTCAGAACTCTCACCTCAAAGTATCCTCCATCTCTCACCCCATCTCTAAGTGGAATAGCTAATTCTCCTTTGAGTCACCGGATTCATGCTATACCAAGGATGAAGGCAAACTGGACACCAGATAGTTAAAATTACTGCACTAGTCAGTGAAATAAGTATTCATTGTTCCTGATACAATCTAAAGAGTCATATAAATATGTGTTTAATTCAGGAAGGTCATTAGTTTTTAACCTCCACAGCAGGGTTCCTAAAACACCCAAGAAGCTTGGGGATGGTATACCAGGGCATGTACCAATCCAAAAATCATAGTCTTGAGACTTTAGTAGGCATAGAATGGCCAAGATATTTAATTAACAAACCGCAAGGAAGTTGAGTCCACTATAGAAGACATAGGAATACTAGTTGAGATGAAATGAGTATACCACCAGTTAAAATAAATCTTGTACCCTGGCTGGTGTGGCTCGTTGGAGCAAGCACCATCCTGTGAACCAAAGGGTTACTGTTTGGATTTCCAGTCAGGGCACATGCCTGGATTGTGAGCCAGGTCCCCAGTTGGGGGAGTATGAGACGCAACTACACATTGATGTTTCTCTTCCTCTCTTTCGCCCCCTCTTCCTTCTTCCCCTCTCTCTAAAATATAAATATATAAAATCCTTAAAAGGTATTGCCACCTCTTAGAGTCTGAGAATACTTTTCTGTTGTTCTCCTTCCAGAAACATTCCTATTTCAGAAGAAGAGGGCCAATTTGGGGGAATAGGATGCGAAATGGTAGGAGGAGAAAATAATAGAAAAGAACCAAGATTAAGGCAGATGAAGATTTCAGTGACAAGAGGCAAGAATTTCCAGTTCCTTACTGGTGCTCAACACAGATTAATGTTAGTGTACCCCATCATGCAATTCACTGCATAGGTAGCTAAAGGGGTGGCTTAGTGTATCATACTGGTGTTTGGTTCTGCTTAATTTCTTAAACTCTAAGACAATTTCTATGGATATGGTTTTAACCATTTCTATGGAACTGGTTGATGTGGTGATACTTGTTATAAGGATTCAACATAATTACCCAGTTGCAAATATGTACCTATCTCACACACCTTTTGATTGGATTTGCATACATAATAGCTAAATAGACGAGTGTTCCATAATTAATACTGAAAGATTGAACGGATGTTGATGTCCCCAGATGGCTAAACCTTCAATTTCCCCAAGAACAAAATATCTTCATAAAGGCTCATGTATATTTGGCATTTACAAACCATGGGGTCTTGGACATTTTGAAGGCAAACTATTTAGATGAGTGGGCAAATATATTCCTTTAAATCAAGTAGATATGTCCTGTATTATCAGCATATACTTTTAAGGCAGGTCCTTCATATGTGTGCCTTTCATAAAGAGTTTATCATATTGTCTGTTGAATGTGTTTGTTTCATGTTGACTTCTGTTTGTCTGACTTCCTTCCTACATACTCTATATTCAGTTCATTTTTAAGTCTTTCATTCACATCGGATAGTCTAAAGGAATTTTATTTTGATTTAATTTTTTTAGTGAAAACATACTTCAAATTGCTAAGTTATGATATATTCACTTTGAACTTAAAATATCATTTGTTTAAAAAATTGCAATAAAACCTGAAATGTTCACTAATAGTCATTCTGAAGATTAAAGCTACCAATGAATTATGCAGCAGGGCCAAGGCTGTCTTGTTCTCAGACTAAATTTATTTCATGGAAAGGGAATTATTCTGACCAGGGTTAGAGAGCAAAGATAGTTAAAGTTTGGTTGTTCAACTGCTTTCTCCTTGTTTTATTTATTTATTTTTTGTTTCTTTCTATTTTCTTTTCCTTTGTTTACATTTAATTATGATTTTCTTATGAGCTAGATTTTAAAATGTAAATATTAATGAGGAGTTGATGAAAGTGATTATAAATGTGACATAGGTTCCTTGGATACTCTCTTTTTTAATGTGTTTTTCTTTGGTTATCTCTGTTTATATTTTTTAAACCTGGATCTTTGGCCATAGGGGACCCTGTGCTGAGTGTCTAACCTCTCTGACTTACACAGAGTAAGCCTAAATGTAATAGAAATAAATGCAGCATTTTCTCTGTACATAACATGTCACTTGGGTGAAGGGCTTACAATGTCTCTTTGGTAAAACTGAAATGCGAATTTCTCAAAAATGTCTTGTTTTCATTTAATGATATTTTCTGCTTTTCACAAAGTGGCCTCTTTGGGGGTTTGTTCTTGAATTCATTTCTCTATGTGCACACCAGGCTTTCTATTATTCATTTATTCAGCAGGCATTTACTGAGTTCTTGTCACACTCAGGCCTGAGCCCAGTGTTTGGGTTACAGTAGCCAAGGATCACAGCACTGTCCTATGGTGTTTGCTGTCTTTGGAGTAAATGGGAGCTTAAGAAACAGATATAGGAAGGCATGATGAAAATATGTTGTGATAAAGGTAATACTAGAGATAAAAATAAGTGTAATAGGAAGAGAGGAAAAGGGTGGTCCAGCATGGAGGTGGAGTGAGGCTCAGGCTGACTTTGATCGGATCCATTTGTGAGCAGGTCAGGCATGATGTAAGATTCCAGCTCCTATTGCCTGACCTGAACCTGCTGCTCCCCAGAGATGGCTCAGGGTTAATCATTCTCAAATGTGAAGCCCCTACCAGGAAAGGCAACTTCCGGAAATGACCAAGCATTCCATCATTGCTTTAGAACTAGTCCCCAGTGACTTGCCAAGCTGAAAGGGAAATTGATCACAGGCTCATTATGATCCCCATGGGGTAGGAGCTCAAGAAACCCATGGGCCTGCCAAGAGAATGCATGGCTTTGAATGGGGCCATATTAACAGATGTGGATTCATTTGATGGCCCTAGAGTGGACCCTGTGTCAGCTGTTGTATGTTTGGGTCCCTTCATTTGGAGCAGGATGCATCTACCATGGAAAGAGAACTGATTTTGGAATCCCAGCCATGGTGACTTCTGTGATCCCAGAGCACACAGTATTGACCCCTCTGGAAAGAGAAAAGCAATGCATAAACATGACTTTATTTAGTGGTTCTCATATTCCATCTAATCTCACCTCCCTTGTCACATGAGCATGCCCCTGTTTCAGAGACCTTAGGCCACCTCACCAGATGGGCCACACCAGTGGCTACTTAAATTCAGTTGTACTGTCTTCCAGAGCAGGGTCCTTTTGTTCTATCTGTGGATCCTGAGAATAGTATGAGTGGGTCACCCCTCTCCCACCCTCCACAGAAACTTTATCCACATTTAATTATTTTTCATTGCATTTTCTGCAGATTGGACACTTACTAATATTGCTGTTCTGGGGCTATATAGAACTGTTCAACAGTGAGAAGCAGTCTTCTCTGGCTGTAATGTATATTTGCTCATTCCATAAGATCATTTTGTCACAGCCAGGTTTATCAAGGTATGATTACATATAGTAAAGCTTGATTTTTTAGCATATAATTCTGCAAGTTTTTGACAAATGCCTACAGTGTTGTAATGAGCAACACCATCAGGATATGGTACATATCTGCCATTCCAAAGAGTCCACTGGGGTCTGTCATAGTCAGTCCCAGCCCCAGTCCTCACCAATTCCCAATCCCTTTTCTGTGCCATATAAATTGAATGATAAGAAGGTAAATTTTGAGTCCAACTTCTTTTTCTCAGTGTAATGATTTTGAGATTCATTTATGCAGTTGTGTCTATCAATAGTTTCTTCTTCTTTTATTGCTAAGTAGCATTCTGTTGTATGAATGTACCATGGCTCATCTATTCAACAATTGAAGAATCTTCAGCTTGTTGCCCATTTTCACTAATTATGAAAAAGTTTCTATAAACATTAGTGTGCAGTTATTTCTGGGGATGGAAAATTATAATATTCTTGGGTAAATATCTATGTTTAAACAGGGTGTTTTAGGGATGACAGTGGATGTAGTTGTAGTTTTGATGTTGTATTGCAGGCCTGACACTTCCTGGGTTTGTGACCTCACTTTGCTTGTCTTATCTGAGTGTCACTTTCCTACAACAGAAGAGTGGTGGGATGAGAGCTCCCACACAGGATTTAGGGTTGTCACTCACTTGTAGCCCCTCCTCCTCTAGGTACTGCCTCATTGCACTGGACACCCCCTTTCTGTTCTGTTCCTTTAGCATGCACACCCTTTTCTACATCTCTGCCACACACTGTTTCCTTTCCTGGAACACTTTTCCACCCACTTTTCTCCTCACCAACTCCTTGTCCTTCAGTTGCCCAATTAAATGTCACCTTTTCAAAACACTCTTCCCTCGCCCAGTCTAAATCCAGTCCCCTGCTATATGTAGTACCCTTTAAAAAAATGTTTAAACACTGCTCTTTTCCTCTATAGCATTCATCACAACTGGTCTTATAAAATTAACCTTATAATTTGTTTTTTAATGGCAATGTCATTGAGATAATTTGTAGAGTCACATACAGTTATGAGAAATAATATTGAGAGTCCAAGAACCTTTTCCCCAACTTTCCCCAGTGGTAACATCTGGCAAAATTATAACATGATATCACAGCCAGGATATTGCTGTTGATACAATCCACTGATGTTACTCAGGTTTCCCCAGTTTTGCTTACATTAATATGTTGGGGGAGGGGCAAGGATATATGATCACATGTGCAGATTTGTGGGTTCATTATCATAGTCAAAAGCGAGAGCAACTCTATCACCACAGGATTCTTTTAGTTATCCTTTTATAAACACTCACATCTCTACCCTAATACCCCCCCCAATTCCTCTAGTTCCTAAGTCCTGACAAACACTAATCTGTTCTAATTTTTTTAATTTAGATACTTCAAAATTAGAACCATATAGTACATACCCTTTCAGGGTTGATTATGTTTTGTTTTGTTTTGTTTTTTCCTCAGCACAATTCCCTAAAGGCGCCCTGTTAAGTATTTCAGTGGTAAATTTTCATTCCCAAGTAGTATTCCATGGTACGGATATATGACCACTTATTTAACCATTCATCTGTTGAGGGACATCTTGACTGATTCCTACTTTAGCTGTTATAAATAAAACTTCATATACAGATTTTTGTATGAATATAATTTACTTTTTTTTTTTTTTTCTGGAATAAATGCTCAAGGGTGAACTTGCCGGGACATTAGTCTTATCAAAACCTGATTGAATTGATTTCTAAAACTTGTATCTGCCAGTTCATGTTAAGTTCCACCAGAGGAAATAGGCTGAAGTTTTGTTTGTTTGTCTGTTGGCTTGTTTGTATGTCTAATCGCTGTATACTGGGGACATTGCACAATGCTTAGAATATAAGTTACCACTCTATAAATATTTATACATGAATTAAATAAGGACTGAATGAGTGAATGCATGAATAAAAAATCTGGCATGGGAGGAAGTAAAATAATGCATGTAAAGCCTGGCTTGTGGTACAGTGGGTAAGGCGCTGGTCTGTGAACCCAAAGGTTGCTGGTTGGATTCCCAGCCAGGGCACATAACCAGGTTGCAAGCCAGGTCTCCAGCCAACTCCATGGCTGGAGACAGGTGAAAAGCGACCATACATTGATGTCTCTCTCCTTCTGTGCCTCTCTCCCTAGCCCCCTCTCTAAAAAATAATAAATAAAAATCTTTAAAAAATAATGCATGTAAAATATTTTTAGAATGCTTAGCCTAGTGAAAACTCAGACAGTAGGAACATATTTTCTTAACATTAACATCATCAGATAGGACTGAGGGTAATATGCCATGACTTTCACATCTTCTACCTGCACCATCACATAGGCATTGTGTAGCTTTATAGGATTCCAAGAGTCAAAGTTCTTGCTTCATTTCATTTCCTTAAAGAAAACCCCATCTCATGAATATGTTCAAAAGTGGCAGGATGGGAATTTGGGCTTTATACTTTAAATTAGGTCCTGCTTCCAAGGGGAGGCTCCATGGCTACTTTCTCTGTTGAAAATGAGCCTTTGTAGTGTGAGATTGGGTGACACTTCACAGGTTAACCTTGTCCCAGGATCTTCATGGTCTTAGCATGTGAAATAAATATTGGGGAAGCCAATGGAGAATTAGTAACTCTCATTTGCCTGGAGAAACTGCAGGTCTTCATAATGTCTTGATCTATGTACGAAGAGCTAGTCAAGACAAGCAGTCCTCATAATAAAAATAGAAATGAGGTTTTCTCGACAAAAATGCCACTGGAATGATGAGCTGTCACACAGGACCCAGAGAGATGAGAAAAAACTTCTTTGGTGACTATAATTAGGCTTATGTGGAGAGAGGCGATACTCAGGAACTATGCAGTATGTTCTTTGCCTCTTTCTAGAATCACTATCAAACTGTTTCCAAAAAGCTGGGATACTGATGGGGTCAAAGTTCATTTTCAGTAGCCCATGAGCCCATTCTCTTCCCCATCTTGGTGAAACTCTGACCTGCTTATGACAAAGGAATGTTTTCATACCGTGACTTGGGCAACTTTAAAAAATGAAAGAAAAGAAGCATGAGAGGAACTCTCTTCTTTTATTATGAGACTATTCCATGTTTATTATAGAAAATTGGTTAATACAGTTTAGCAATAAAATAAGTTAGTAATAAAAGTCACCAGTAATCACAACAGGGCTATCAATTTTGGGTGTTTCCTTGACTCTAGCTGTATCTAGGTAGATATAAAGACTTAGATCTCAAAGCAGATAAACTTAGAAGTACAGAGTGTAAGTTATAGATACAGATTGATTTTACATGCATTGGATTATACCATGGGGATAAGGACTTATATCTTCCTCCATCCTCTATGTCATATGCATCTATCTGCTTTATAAACTATTCTTCTCTATTGAATTTCCAAAACTGGTGGATGTCATCTCAATAGAATTGAGCAGTAAAGTATGTTGTGTGTGTGTGTGTGTGTGTGTGTGTGTGTGTGTGTGTGTGTTTATCAAAAATCAAAATTGTATCCCATGAGTGTTTGCTGGCTGAAATCATTTTACTCCTGCTTTGAGGAAGGAAAGGGGAGGCACAGCCACCTTCAGGCATTGGGTCAAGACCTGAGCTTTCTCTACCTTGGCCTATGTTTCCATGGCAACAGAGAGACCCTGTGGTGGTTTTAGATATTCATGGGATTCCGGGGGGAAACAGCACTTACCTGAACCATAGTTTGGTATTTTGTAATCCAATTTAATTCTGTGGGAAAGAACCGAGTCTCAGAGAATTCTTAAATCAATTGTTCAACTTTCAGACATTCTGCTTTAATAGGTATTTATAGGGATGCATTAAGTAATAATGTAGAAGATCAGAAGCAAGGAAATCACACTGACCTACATTAGGGCCTAAGTGTACAGATTTGAAGGTTTCTTCTCCTATTCTCAGTTTTCGCATCTATAAAATGGGGTACCTTCAGATTACCTTACCTAGTAGGTTTCTGGAGTTGGGGTTGGGGGTGGGGAGTGGGATAGTGAATATAAAATAGTTGGCATACTACTTAGCCTAGAGTAAATGCTCAATAACTCTTAAATTTGTTATCATTTTTGTGGCATTATTAAAATTAGGTGGCTCTTGATAGGACAATGTCTATGAGGGCAAAACGTATTGGAATGGCTTGAGAGGCAGAGGTTAGAGAAAGGGAGGGTGGAAGCCTGCTGAGAATCTGAGTGACATTAGAGAAAGGATCAGCACCCTGGAGTTTGGTGTTCCACTAAAAAGGTCATGAAATATTAACATCCCCTAGAGTAACCTGGAAGAACAGTGGTATCAGCTCCTGCTTGCTATATAACAGAGGCTCCTTAGAGATGTCTCTGGCCCAGTTATAAGGAGGGAAAGAAGGGGGAGTTAAGGTGCTGACAGTTATTCCATTTGCTTCTTTAGCTGGAAACACTAGAGTGAAGAGAGAAGGGCAGAAGAGTCAGCTAGCAACAGACTTTCCTGGAAAAGGTGAAAAGAATGACTGCCTATCATTCCAGCTATTTTGAAAGAAGCTATTATGCCCAGAGAGGCCAACTTATATTGCCTACCCTTGAGATCATAAACAATGACTACCATATCAACACCACCTCCACCACCACCACCACTACCACCACCATCCTCATCATCATCATTGTCACAACCATGAAGTTATTATGAATCTTACAGGGTAGTGTACTTATTAGGTTCCAGGGGTTGCACTAAGCAATATGCACATATTATTCCATGATAATCAATTCTGAAAATAAAAAGATTCTCATGCTTTTACTATTTAGAAAAGAGGACCCCATTACCTAGGAAATATAAATAACTTGCCGAAAGTCACCCAAGTTGTACAAAACAGATCCAAGATTCAGGGCCCAGTAAGCTGCCTCCCCAACCCTTATTATCATCCACTTCATTGTCAAGGAAGGGCAATAGAAGTTAGAGGACACTCTGCAGCCCCACAACATTGCCATTTTTTTTCCACAGGAGGGCAAGCCTATGATCTGAGCCTCCCAGTGTTGCACAGCAAACCAGCAGCTCTCAGCTATATACTACATGTACCTTTACATCAGTAAAAACCCTTTTTCAAATAAATTCTATGTAAAACTCTATTTATAAAAGAATCAAATTATATAAATTCAAAGGTGAAACACATTATAAAGCCAATCTGTGAGAAAAATAAAATCATTTTTGAAACTGGGTATATAAATAACTAATATTGTTTTTAATTCATCTCATAATCGAAATCACTTCAATACTTAAATTTGTTACATAATATTGAGAAATTTTTGATTCACATGCTGATACAGAGTTGCAAAAGACACTTTTTCAAAAACCAGATGACCTAAAAGTATCTGGTTAATACAGAATGTAAGTTTTGTCGCCAGGGTCAGCTCTGTGCTTGGCACAAACCATATACTCAATAAGTAGCTGCAGAATGAATGCATGAACAAGTCCATTTGTGTGAATGAAATGGATCTCAGAAGAATGGAGCTAGTGGAGAACTTTTGCTGTCATTTCCAAGGTTTTTTTTCAACCAGTATTTAACACACATCTGCTATTCTAAGCCAGATGCTGTTCTAAGGTAATGAGGATGCAATGTTGAGAGGAAAAGGTTCTTGTGGTGTGCAAAGGACAAGGTGGCAAGCGATAAACAGAAAACTTGCTGTGGACACTGGCATTTCCATTAATATGCAGGATGCTTCCATAACCCCTCTGAGTGCCGGCACCCTCAAAGGTAACATGGTGCTATCAGTATGTACCCAGCATCGCCCTTGGGAAGAAGAAAGGGAAACACACATAGGTGCTGTCATCTTCACCTCCATCTCAACATTGCAAACACACAAAAGTGCCTGTTTCATTCTGGGATTATTTATTTAATGCACACCAGGTATTCTGGGATTTGTATTTGCATATTATTAAAGCAGCTTCAGTCCAAGAACATATATTTGGAGATGTATTAATATGCACTGGGCATAAGCAATTACAAGACTGGGTACGAGGTGACTGGAATCTGGAGAGAGGAAGGTACACTAAAGAAGGTGCTGGTTATGTTGCAAGATAAGAGGTACAGTAGCAGGTTAAAGCCTTGAATATCAGGCCCTCATCAGTGGGAGGGGTCAGTGGAGTCTCTTGAGTAGAAGATTGGCATGTTTGCTATTGTCCATTTGAAATCCCTTATGGAATCAAAGCAGAGTATGCCCTGGGGGGAACTGAGGCTGAGCAAAGGAACCAATTAGGGAAGCATAGCTTTTTATTTAAAAATCACATTTTAATCTAGGATACAGAGAATAATGTGATGCAAAGGAACAGTAGCAATGGAAAATAGGGAGGCTTCATAGTTGAGAGATTGGGGAGTTAAAAGTGATATGATTTGGGAATCAATTGGCTATTCATAGCAGTGAAGGGAGGTGTGAAGGGCAAATGTTGAGGTTTCAAGGTTAAGTAAATGGAAGAGAGGTACTTTCATTAACAAACATTAGGTCCATCATGGAAAAGTGTGTGCAGATGTTTGTAGGGAATGATAAAATGGGAATAGGACCTTCATACTGAAACGTGCAGAAGCCTGTTTAAGGCACATGTCATTCCTGAGGGGAAGCTGGCGAGAAGCGGTCTGGCTGCAGGTGTGATCAGGATTCTTTAGAGAGTTGGATGCAATGGTATCCAACCATTGCTGCAAATCCTCCACAGGTGTGCAAAGAATATCATAGCAAGTGGTCTTACAGAAAGATGACGACTGGGGTGTAAGACTTAGAGACCTAACAAAACACAGGTGTCACCAAGCAAGATCTTATGCTTAGAACACACTCAAGAATTCTGCCACACATGTGCATAAGAAGGGCCATTCAGGGAAAAATATAGTCTTTCTTTTATATGGCATTGTGCTGGAAGAGGGTTGAATTATTCTAAAACCAAGTGAAGAAACACTTTTTTTTTTTTTTTTTTACAGTGGCACAATAACTTATCTTCTGCAGAATACTGTTTTGGTTAGGGAAAATAGCTTAATGCAAAGTTGGGTGAAGGGTTGATCCTCCTCAAGGGTCCAGGGATAACAGATGTCAAACTTTCAAGAAAAAAACATGAAACAAAGGGATGAGGATGCAAATTTGTTCTCTGGCTCCCAGTGGGGGTGGGGATAGAAGAAACAGAAATATGGTAGAGAAAGTCTGGAACCAGAGTCTAATCAAAGTCAGTGGTGGTAGAATAGCCAGGTGACATTTGCACGGATATGATGCACACAGATCTTTCTAGAATCATGTTTTTAAGATGGGCATCACTCTTCCTATCCTCTTTCTTCCTTACACTTCCTCAATCTTCATGTCTACTAAACTTGAACATGCCTTATAGGAGTGGATATATTGTGGGACATGGTGCAGGGCTGAGCTAGCTACATGTGTACATCTTGTGGTGTTGTCTAGACATAGGAAACATTAAGACCTGAGTTAACAGGTCAGATGAAGTTGAAGAGTCTGAGGTGCCCATAACTTGGAATTGCAGTAAGGGAACTAAAACCTGGAATTCCAAATTTGTGTGTTTGAAGAGTTTAAGGAGTTCCAAATTTGTGTGTTTGAAGAGTTTAAGGAGAGATTTTGAGAACCAGATACCCACTCCATTTGCTATGTAATGTTCTAATTTTTGTAGAATAACCTAATTTTGTTTTGTGCCCTTAACCCCTCCTAGCTCACCACCAACAATCACCAGCATTTGAAGATGTGCCAATAATGCTGGGGACTAAGAGCCCTGAGGGTGACTCTTGCCTATGTGCCAAGGCAGGACTTTGGGGAAGTTAACCTATAAAGAGGTTATACTAGAACTGGGTATGATAGAGGTGAAGTCATTTCTAGTAAGAGATGCTTGAGGATGACTTGTATTGCATAAAGATGTATATTTCTGAGCATTTATGGGGTCAAAGAACCCTGCAGCTAAGCTTGTTACAGAGGAAAAATAGAATCTTCTGCAGACTTTGTTTGCCTTCATATTTGCTCAAGTTCTAGAAAAGCCACAATGCAGAGTGGGTGGGGTGTGGAGGCTTCCCAAAGTAGACCTCCCCGCCCACTTACTTCTTCATTAGGAGAAATCACCACTTAGCCGTTTTTGTCTCTGCCACCTACCGTCCCTTGTCCCACGCTCTAACATTCTGTCCTGTGCACTGGAAACAGACTCCCACCCTCTCAAATGCCAAACCCTGCACCCTCCCTTATTGTCACCTCCAACAACCTATTGTTTTGGGAAAGTTCTTCTGGGAACTTAAATCACTTGTTTGCTCTAGGTGTTTTTAGAAATTTGGGGTTCTGCCTGGTGTATCATAGGTCTCTCCTGAAAGGCATCAGTTCACTGCTCTGATAACTTGTCATTTATATCAGGGGTGGTAATAGGAGGGTGTTAGCAAATGAACACAGAGCTGGAGCCTCTACTTTAGAAGAGCTTAAGATAGACTGTGGTTGGGGTGGGACTTATTTTTCCTTTAAGGAAGTGGGAAGTGGAGAGCTAGGAAAATTTCATACTATAACATTAGGTGGCCAGCCAGGGTCAGTAATAGATTCCTAAGAAAATGAACTCTTACCGCTGAGCTGACATAGAGTAATGCTTCAGAGAAGTGCTTGATATTGTAAATGATCAGCAAAATGATGATTTTGTAATCAGCATTTCTGCTGCAACTTGAGTAACGTGGTAACGGAAAGAATACTTCCTGGCTTTTTTGTCAGCAAACCTGTTTGAAAACCGTCTCTTACTAGCAAAACAAATTGTATATTCCTTTCAGCCCCAATTTCTTCTTCTGTAAATTGGGGCTATAAAAAGGTACCTTAAAGAGTTTTGTGAAGATATACAAGGCTTGTCCAAAAGGTATCCAGCCATGTAATATGAAAAAAATAGAGACATTTAATGAAGAGGATACAAGAAACATTGTACATAAAACAATGATGCCTCAGTCCCCTTCAAAGTAGGCACCTTGGGACCTCAGTTCTCCCAATCACCATCTGCTACCCCATTGTATTTTCCTGAATCTCATCAATGGCCTGAAATCTCTTCCCTTTCAAAGGTGATTTTAGTTTGGGGAAAAGCCAGAAGTCACAGGGCACCATATCTGGGTTGTAAGGGGGCTGAGTTACCTGGGTGATTTGATGTTTTGCAAGAAAACTCTTTATGAAGCATGATGTGTAAATGGGCACATTGTCATGATAATGCTGCCATCACCAATTGCCCATAGCCATGGCCACCTGAATCACCCCAATAATTTCCTTGGAACAATGTTCAAGCTTAATGCAAAATTTGATGTATATTCATTGCTCTATTCTCTTAGTCATCTTGAATCCGATGGCCACACAGTACGCATGCTCACTCAACCTTGTCTGCTGTCTCCACGAATAGCACAGTGAAATTGTCATTGTTCACACTTGCACATTCCAGTCCATTCTCCTTGGCTTCCAGGTTACATTAACAATGATTGGACTTTTTTCAGACAGACCTTGTATATATAACATACTGGCCAGAAAAAAATATCGTTATGTGTGTTGCCCTCATCAATCTCCAAAAAGTAGCAAAAGACTTAACCTGACATTTTGTGAGATCCAGTTGGGAAGAATTTAGTTGGCAAGAACTAATGTGAAAGTTTGTGTTCATTTGATTCATTAGCAAGATTAAATAAATTGTGTGTGCTCAAAGGACTAGGGCAGAAAGGTGATAACTACACATTTTTGTATAAATGCCATGTCACTTGACAAAATTCCACACCCCCTCAAATTACATTTAGAGTTAGTTGGTCTTGTTGTGTCATTTTCAAAAGTTAAATTTTTTAAAGTGAAGAATGTTTATGTTATCAACTGGTCAGAGCCTGAAAATAAAAATAATTCATAATAACGATTACTCATATGTATTGAGTGGTTACTAGATGACAGACACTAATCTCAGAATTTACATATATTACATTACTTTATCTTTCGACAACTTAATTTAGAAAGCAAAATTGTAATTATTTCCTCTTAGAGAGAATGGAACTGGGGCTTTATGAGTTTATAATGCCATAGACATTCAATATCAGCTGTAGGAAATATAAAGCAAAGCCTTGACACCAAAACACTGAGACTCCCAAAGCTGTGTCCCCTGCTCTACAGTAAGCTGCATGCCCGCATAGGAAGAGCCAGGAAGAGTTCCCAGACCCTCCATTATGGTCATCATCTATCAGATGGCCTTGACTGAGCAGCACCGAAACTGTGTGTCATTGAGGAAAATGAGTAAATTCTGGTGATCCCACAAGATTAATTCATCTGAACTTAACTTAGCCTCTCCCATGTGAAAGGCATGCCTCTTGGTGGTTTAGGACACTCAGAAATGAGAAAGCTGTGTGGTTAGTTTGTGGGCCTGTGGGGATGGAGAGGATATTTATTCCAGCCTAGTGAGTGTAAGTGTTTATGGCATGTGAGCATCCCCATGACTGTGAATATGCATTGCTGCTACTTCTTGTGCCATTGTCTGTGCTGAGAAGCACATCGTATTTATCATCTTGGTGGTCCCCAAATGCTGATCCATAGATTTGTCTGATTCCATAATGGCATTGTCAACAGACTACAGCTAAATGAGAAAATGAAGAGCAATTTAGTGAAAAATTTAATAGACCTAAATTTAATTAATTTGAAGGGCTTTTATTTTTGAGATTATGTCCTTCTTACTTATTTTGGTACAAAATGCCCTTTCTGTTATGAAATGATGAAGATAGCAGATGGTGTGTGTGTGTGTGTGTGTGTGTGTGTGTGTATGAATATACTAACTTGGCCAAAAAATGTCATTTGTTTCATGCAATGATTCTATTGTTTTTAAACATTTATTTCAATAGTTCATGCATTAGAGGGGGAAAATCTGAGAATCATTATGATTCTGTGAGAAGGCTATTTTGAGCCTCATTTTACAGATTAAAAAACTGAGATCCAGAGTGTTTAATTCAAATCCCCACTTTTACATATCTTAAAACTAGCACATCTTGGATTGTAAACCCAGAATGTGTGTTTCTGTAGACCTGGAATACCTCCACCATGGGTGTGCCGGCACTTTAGTCCATATGTATGTCTGTATGCACACAGATGCACAAATAAAGAGATTGTCATTTTTATTGTTTGGGTTGGTTTTGTTAGGTTTTCATATATGAAATGTTATTATATATGTTCTGAAGCATTGTAAAGATATTTCCCTTTCTAAGGGAAGACATATAGACATACCTCATCATTTCTAACAGCTGCATTGTTTCCATGTGCCAAAATGTGCTTTACACTAACCCTGCTGCTTTTATAAGCAAAGCTGGAAGGCCTACCCTGGTATCTGTATATCTGTACCTATCTCAGATTTTCTGCAGGCTGGAATAAGTAGATTAAAAATATGCACATTTTACATTTTGAACATGGGTGCCAAACTGTCTTCTCTAGAACCTTACCAATTTTGGTCTCACTGTCTACAGTTAAGATTACTCACTTCTGGCTCTGGCTGGTGGCACAGTGGATAAGGTGCTGGCCTGCGAACCTGAAGGTCACTGGTTCGATTCCCCAGCCAAGGCATATAACCAGGTCGCAGGCCAGGTCTCCAGCCAGATCTGGAGGCAGGTGAAAAGGCAACCATACATAGATGTTTCTCTCCCTCTCTGCCTATCTCCCTATCCCTCTTTCTAAAAATAATAAATAAAATTTCACAGAAAAAATAAATAAATAAACAATAAAAAAGATTACCCATTTCTCCACCACATCAATTCTGGATATTACTAGTAGGCACTTTTATTTGTTGCATTAGTTGATTTTATTTGTTAATTGATGCCCTTCTTGTGGACAAAAGATTGCAGTAAACTAATCTAAACCAATATCATTTTGAAAAGAGCTCTGTACAAGTTAGTTGTGAGCTGAGTATCACTTATACTTGTATTTCTGCTTGTTTAGCCTTGGTCTCATGGACAGTCCACACCCAGAGAGCATGTTGTGTTTGAGGGTCCTGACACAGAAGCAGCCTCTAATCTCCAGCCTTGGCCCTGTCATTATATGCAAAGCAATTATCTGGAACCTATTGGTTTTGCCTGAGCCACAGCTCTGTACTTTGAAAGAGGAGTACTGTCTGTGCTCAGATGAGAGCAGCTGAATTGTCGACCCTCCAACCCTGTGCCTTGAGGTGAGCATGTCTTTGCCAGGAAAACTGTACCTGAGAAATGGAATCTTGGCAGCATACATCAGAGGAACCCTCAGGAGATGAGACCTCATGCTGGAGGCCAAGGGACCAGCTTAACATACAGGGAGATAAAATAAAAATGCTTAAAAGAGTTCAGAATTCTGGGGTTTCTTGAGCAGAAAGAATAATAATAATAATAATAATAGGTCAGTGTCATTCAGCCCAAATCCTGTTGTATTCATCCATTTATCCACCAATTCGGTATTTTTCTCAGTGCCTACTATATGCCAGAGAGTATATTAAATGTTGCATTTCAAGTAGTTAAACCTGCAAGTGAAAATGGTTTCAATTTTTGTCATTAGAAGTGCCAGACTTCTCACTACCACTCCTAGTAGACTGACCCAAAAGAGCTCCAGAATTAACATACTAGATAAAGCTGGGGCCTGGGGACCAGGTTGGAAGAGGTGAGGGTGCAGCAGGCTTTTCTTGAAACCAAAGCTGTGTTTGCAGAGCAAGCACACTTTTTGCCCAGTATTACTGCCACTTCCCTGCCCTTCTAATCTCAGGTATCCCTCATCTCCTGATCCTGTTCTTTCTTAGATTTTTTTCCCCATAGTACTCACCACTTTCTATATTTTGTACAATTCAATTTTTCCTTATCTTTAATTCTTATATACCTCCCCCCAACCCGCACCTCCCTGCAGACCCTCCCCCCAACCGTCTTAGATGTAAACTCTATGATTTTCGGGATCTTTGCCTTTCCCCATGAATGTAGCTCTAGGGACCTGAACAGTGACTGGAATGTAATCAACACTAACCAAATATAGCTTAAGGTTTTCAACAAGTAGGTGACTCAAAGGGCTTATGATAAGAGACAATAAATAATCGCATTTCTGTAGATACTTTCATTCTCAGACTACACAGCTGCCTGTATTTGGAAGTAAGAGTAACTAACATCCAAGCCACTCCTTGTCACTGCCCCAAGCAAACCCGTTTGAGTAACTTTGTTTAAGACCAACAAGTCCTTCCTTCAGTCGAAGGAGTTTTCCTTGTTCTGAGACATGGCAATTCCCATAGAAGATCTTCCTTAGGCTAAATGCCTGGCTTTTTGACAGCCTTAGGGAATTATTATAATAAGAAATTATGAAGGAGAGAGAAAAAACACCCCAACAATTTCCTGTTTTCATTTAAATAGCTGGCAAGTTTGAGTGAAGGAAAAGTTACAAATCCTGTTGCATGGATTGAATTAAAATGGGAGCTGTTACCTTCTGCCTAAGGAAGCATCATTTGGAGGTGGCATTGTTCATTGCAGGTTTCCCAGCACTCTCTCTGCTCCCCACAGGGTATGTGCCACCATTCAGTTAAAGGTCCTTGTGGCTGAAAGGCTCAAGGGTGGCCCTTAAAGATGCATGTGACATGTACTCCCTAGTGATACTGAGTGCCCAGGGAATCTTTTAGACAAAGAAGATTTTACCATACTTCTCTCATTTATTGATGTAGATGAATCATTTGGGAATGAGTAGCATTGGTATGGCTCTTTCTCAGTTCCTGTGGAGATGAAATTCAAATACCATCTCAGATGCTACTTGAAAGGCCGGTGGAGTTTTGTCATCATGCAAGCAATAGTGACAAATATGGTATTACCACTTCATCTGGGATCATCAAGGGCTCTGTTTCTGATTGACATGCACTGATAGTCACCCCTGTCAAATCTTTCCTGTCCATTTCTGTAACCAGGTGCCTCATAGATAGGTGTGTACTTGTCTCTGTGTATAATTGTGTGGGGAGGATGTTGGGGTGTGGCTGTCCGGAGAATAGAGCCTAGCTAGCCCCAAATCATTTTGACATTCATTTAGAGCATCTGGATCCCACTGTCTCACTTTGCAGATTTCTGATGTACCTGTCTGCGAAGACCTAAGTTTAAGGGGAAGTCTGAGCCATTATGCAGAAAAGGCCTGTAGGAATCTAATCACTCTGAGGGTTTTCCACTTTGGGGAGAAAATGGCCTGGAAAATCTGGGCTGGCTCAGGGCAGCTGAGAGCAGTTATTGGTTCCTTACATAATGTATTTGTTTTTCATTAAACCATTCAGATAAGGTCTTATTAAAGTGCCATGTATTATTTATTGTGTTTCTTATGAAAATGAACTGGAAGGAAAATTCTGTCCTCTTTTGGGGGCATTTTCAGGCTTTGGCAATGCCAGGGAGAAGAATAATGAGGAAAGTGGGGTGAACCCCTGTCAGCATAGCACACTGTCAGAGGCAAAAGGAAGGAATGGAAGACAGAGAGCCAAGGTTTGACCTTTTATTCCATCTATGTTTTATGGTGTGGTTTTTCTTCTGATTTTATGAATTGCAAAATTTAAAAATAAAAAGGCAGAAAGTAAGAAAAAGAAAAGAAAAAAAAACAGAAAAGAGGGAAACATTTTATTTGTAAATCAGACCTTGTGTGAGGAATGTGATCTCTGAGACAATATATACAACAATTTTTTAAACTAACAACTGTCATCCCCCCACCTCAAAAAAAAAGCATATGAAATACCAACCTGTACTCCCCTAATCGCTCACATCAATTCACTTAGGCTTCAATATGCTACTGTATTCCCTTTAAATTGATGGGATGTGTGAGCCACAGGGTGTTGGAGGGTGAGGAGTAGAAAGAAATAGCCTGGTTGGGGCCTAGGATTTAACATAGGAAAGACTTATAGTTATTGATGGTATTTCAAAACAGAACAATAAAAAAATGTAGCTGTGGTATCATTAATTTGCTTTTTTTCCCCAGAAAACATTTTGATTAGCCTGCAAAAGGAACTGTGCTGTGTGAGCTGATGTCTAGGTTCAGAAGCTGTCATTTGGTGGAGAATGTCCCTGTGAGCCTCATGGAGGAGTCAGTGGGGGTGGCCCTGGTGGCCAGTCCTGGGTCCTGCCCTAAGTGCTCCTTTGTGAGGATCCTGCAGCACTTTCAGAGTGTGTCTGTCTTACAGGACACTGGCAAGCCTGAAGCAAGGTGTATTGTAGGAAACCAAACTGACGATCAAGAAAGATACCATTCAGGCAGCCTCTTGCTATGAAGAAGAAAAAGGAAACCCAGTCACTGGGTCAAAATCTGTATCACAAAATGTAGCATTATCCCTGATCACAAATTTACTGCTGCCAAGAACATGCTCTTTTTCTGGGAGGACCAAGGATGTGGTAGAGTCTTAAAATTTCCTTTTGATTTGCAGATCACATCCTATTTTATGGCATAAAGATGAACAAAATCTACTAATGAATAATTATTACTTCATAAACTAAAAGGGAGGGGGCTGACCCTACTGCAAGAGCAGAATGCTAATTTGGACAAGGAGGGCTGGTCAGGCAAGAAAAAAATAAAATAAATAAACCATTGTCATTGGCCTGCTGTATCCCACACGGTAACGTCCAGACATGGGCTTCCCCACTCTTGTGCTTTTGTAAATTCGAAGAGTGAGGACTCAAAGCTGGAGAAGCCTCCTTTGCAGTCACGGGGGCTGGCGTTCCTGAGTCCAACAGGCTTCATTTCCACACCAGCCGGAGGTTTCTCCCACTCGGCGGCCGCTCAGGGCTTGTTGGTGCGCCGGCTGCTTCCTGCTCAGCTTAGGCAAGGTGCCCGGGGAAAGCTGCACCCCAAACGCCCGGAGTGCATCACCGCCGCAGCAGCCCTTCCGATGGGGGTGGGGGGCAGAAACTGCCCTGCCTCCGGAGCCTGCAGCCCCTGCTCCCCCTGCCTCCAAACCCTAGAGTCACCCCAGCACTTTAGGAGGGGGGATCCCGTTTTCCTGTTTATACGTCAGTAAGTCCAGCAAACGAACCACCACCGAAATCTAAGACTCTGGGTCCCAGCTGGACAATCGCATGAATTGTGCAGCTTGCCTGGACGCTGGCGATGTAGGGCGCTCGCTTGCTCGCTGCCTCACCCGCCCCTCCGAGATTTTTAGCAGACACAATTTGAATTTTGGCGAGTCGTTTAAAAAAAAAAAAAAGGCAAAGGGGAGGGAAAAGGAAAAAAAAAAAAAAAAACACATACCAAAAAAAAAAAAAAAAATCCCAACCCTTCTTTCCTGGACCCATTTGACAAATGAGGAGGCACGCAGCATCAGGACCAACTGGAGTAAGCCTCAGTGTGAGTCAAATTCTCTCTCTCTCTCTCTCTCTCTCTCTCTCTGTCACTCTCTCATCTTCTCCTCCCCCCTCCCTCTCTCGCCTTTAGCTCTGTCCCCCACTCAACTCAACCTACTGGAGGGCAGCTACCCCCTCTACCCCTCTACCTTTCACAGAAGTTGCCTTGGCTTGTTCTTTTCATCTTCGTGGGGAGCGGGGGGCAGCGGGGGGCACCTGCCTCTTTTAGGGGCATCGGAAAGCAGGGCCCAACAATCACACACACACAGATAGAGCCACGAAGGAAGCAAAATAGTTTCCTGACCCTCTCAAGTGTCTTAGGTGGAGGCAGATGGACGCTGGGATCTAGCAAACCCAAAGGAAAGAAGGAAAGCCGAAAGCGAGGGAGGAGGGACAGGAGCGGGTGCGGCGGGGGGAGGGAGGGAGAGAGAGGGTGAGAGAGAGAAAGAGAGAGAGAAGAACAGAGCAGCCACCGGGGTTTGACTTAGATAATCAGCAAAATTAAAAAGAAAAAAAAAAATTGTAGGGTCCAGGCAAAGAACTGCGTGATTGCATGAGAGCGTCCCCACTCGTGCTCGGCGGGTGCCAGAGAGACAAAATGCAGCATCCTCTGACGGGGGCCACCTGCGTGGCGCTCCCCAACGTGGGCATGTGTCCCCAGCTCTCGTGTGCCTTGACTTTTATGTACTTACAGCAGGTAAGGCGCGCGGCTTCCCTCGGTAGCTGCTTCCCAGGCTCACGGACTTGGTCCCGGTGTAGCTGGGCTGCGCTTTGGTACCTTGGAGGGGATTGGGAGGGGGCTCGTGACTTTGGAAGGGAGGGCTGCATTGGAGCCCACCATTCCCCTTGGACCCCGGATATCCTGCGCCCAGCTGTTTTGGCCCCTCTGTGCATACTTTGAACGTTTGCTTCCAAGCTTGGTAACAGGAGTTGAAATTGCAAACTGCCTTCTCCTTACTCGTATCTTTTCTGCTGCCAGCGCATCGGGTGGTGATTTGAGTCTACCCGCTCTGACACTAAGAGTTTGGATATTTCTGGAGCCATTTGGTGCTCGGGAGTGAAAAAAAAAAAAAAACAAAAAACCCAAAACAAACCAAAAAAACAAACATAAATGTATGTGTGTGTATGCTCTGTATTTTTGTTTCCTTAAGTTTGCCTGGATAGTACTATCTTCGGTCGCTTTTGGAATCAGAGCTTTTGGGTTTCTGGAGCAAGTCAGCCACAGAATCTGCCTCCGAACTCCTTGGCAGTGCTGTGACGAAGGCGAGTTGTTTCGGATGCTTTCTTTGTTGCTGTGTGTCAAGGCTTTTAATATATATATATAATATATATATATATTTTTTAATATATATATATTTTTTATTTTTTTATTTTTACTCTTCCACTCTCCCATAATGTTATTGCTGTGGGAATTTGTGTTTATTTTCCATTCTGTGTACATTTCAGAGTCTTTCATTGTGTCTCTTTCTTTCTCTGGGTGTTTCCCTTGTGCACTGTCTCTGTCTCTTTCCTTCTTGACTAGTAGAGCTGCTGCCTAAGTTGGTTTCTGGGTTTGGGGAACAGCTCAATATTGCCTTGAGAGGGAGGGGGTGGAAAGCTCAGCTTTCTCTCACTGGGCAGGGGCTGTGGATGTGACTGGCAGAGATAAAAGGATTTTGTCATGCAGATGGGAATCCTTTTCCCTGTCTCATCCTGCTGTATGAAGAGTTAACAGTGATTGCAGTCATTTCATCTGTTTTTTGATGGACTACCTACCTTCAAGAGTACCATTTGTCAACTATGTGTGATTGGGGTCCACCAAACTTCTGTTACAAGTGTCTAAATCAGGGTCCTCCTTCTCCAAAGATTCTCAATGTTAATCTGTTGTAGGAATATATGTATTTATAAAATATCAAGGTCCTGTTTTGAACATTTGGATAATTTATGATCAGGTTGGTTGGCTCCAGAAAATATTTGTTAGGTATATGTTTTATTGCAAGTCTTTTGGAGAAAAGCCTTTTTGTATTGTTTTAATATCTTGGGAAGAAGTTAGTTTATCCTTCTAAATATTATTTTATTTCATTTTTCATTAAGTACATTGTGCCTGGTAACATTTCATCTGTTTCTTCCATTTCTGTGTCTTTGCTGTGTGTGTGTTCGTGTGTGTGTGTGTGTGTGCGTGTGTGTGTGTGTGTGTTTAACACCAGTTACCAGTATCCTAATGAGCATTTCTACAGATACTCGGTCTTAGTTGAATTTAATCTAATTACTAATATGAGCTGATCTTTTGCCTCCTATATTCACTTCTTTGATGGTATTTATTAATCAATTTGAACAGCATTGCCTAACAAGTAGAGTGCTCTAGCCATTCAGTGTTCTCACAGTCTCTTTGTGCACTATTCTTTTTTAAATAAATTGGCCTTTCTTCCTTCTAGATTGTTAAATTGGTTTGCCCATTTAGGCACAACTTAGGAAGGAAGAGAGTGGCTTTGAGTGGGAGGTTATTCTTGCCATGAAAAGGACAAGTATATAGGATAAACACAGGGGTTTTCAGCATATGTCTGGCAATCTCTTCCATGGGGAAGGGGGCACGCCTGCTCTAGAAAGAGAAGGCTCAAAGAGAATGCTGACAGCCATAGCGAATATTTAGAAGTAACTAAATCAGCTTTGTGGTCCCATGTGAAGCCAGACGGAGGTGGGTTTTGAAATGTGCTATGGCACACACCTCCGTCTTGAAAGAGCATGGAATGCTTTAATTGGAAGTGGTGATAAGCTGGTACTGTGACACAATGTCAGAATGCAGGGGGTGTGTTTGTTTGTGTACATGTATGTTTTCTGAGTTTCACTAAATGCCTGAAGTATAGTGCAAGCAGACAGTTATTTTTACCTGTTTCACTGAAATCGGGTTTTCTATCTGCATCTCCCACTGTTCCTATAGGCACATTTTCAGGATTGGAGAGCCATACCTTTGGGTCATCCCTTCTAGCCGTTGCTGTCATCATAGTTTGTAGAGAGGTCACATATTGTAGCTTTTATTTAGCAGCCCAGACAACTGGGTGATTAAGGGTGTGAAATAGTTTACTTCATTTACCACAACCACTTACTGATACAATCCATACATCTTCTATCTATACATAGCCACTGTATTTTCTAGCTACTATGAATCTTTAGCTATTATTATATCTCTATTTAATTATGATGATCTGTACTCGCAGAGTAAGTTAATCAAATGGAGGAATCAGGCTGCATGATAAATGATGTCTATATTGAAAAAATTTTATTGTATTATTATTTATGAATAAACATGTTTCAGGGATTTTTGCCATTCAGATCACCAATTACATAAAATAATAGTTAAGACCAACTATCTTATTTTAGAGCTTTTATTGTTCTGTTTTATAAAATTGCCAATTCTGATTGGAGCCACAGAATCTTCAGAGAAATATCACTTCCTGGAATGAAGTTTCATACAGTGCTTATTTCTCATCCAATATCTAAGGAAAATTACTTCATCATTTGCTTTCTTTGCCTCACTCCTGACATCCAACCTTTCTTCCTAAAGCCTCCCAGATTTGTTCCTAAGACAGCTCCTAAGAATAAAAATCAATTGAGATACCTCAGCATCCAAGTCTCCTCTGAATGACCACATGAAAGCAACATAACCCTTTTGCCACAAAGAACTTATTTGTTCAGCCCAACTTGGGTGTTTAAATTGTTTGGCATAATCTATTTCATTTAGTTATATCCCAGTAATTCTACTTTAGGTAGGGATTTAATACAGTTATAAATATTTTATTTTCTCATTCTTCTTTCTTTTAATATTGGAGATGTTATTACAGTTTGGAATTGCAAGGTGGTATAATGTTGCACAGTCCTTTATGCACCTCAAACCAAGTGCAATGAGATATACGTATGTGTATACCCACGCCTATGTCCCCTTAGTAGAGAGCGTGTATGTTGTCGAGCATTCTCAGATGGGACAGGCAAGCATGGAAACAGCTGGCTTTAATCTTGTTGTACAGGGAAAGTCTCTACTTCAACTTCCATTCTTAATACACTGCAGAGGTTGTATTATGTCTTGTTTGCTGGTGAATCTTGCTCTCAGGTGAACTTCAAACTCACCTATCCCCAATACAAAATCTGCCCAGAGTTCCAAAGTAAGTACCCATGTAGAAACATTTTTGTTTTGAGAAAATATTCTGAATACAGATGCCAAACTTGGGGCTTTGCAATGAGTGGATTAAAAAGAGAAAATGTTTTTTGTTTTCTCATAGGAAAAAATAAAATAGAAAACAACCACACACACACATGACACAAAAATTAAAGAAGCAGGATACACATTTTAAATCACAGGGAGCACAGCAAAGAGCATCCATCACATGGAAAGTACAGTGAGGCTGCAGACATAGCAGGTGAGGTTTGTTCAGCAGTACACACATCGTGTTGGGTTGTCCCCAGAGCTGCGAGTCACACTGACTTCTAACCCCCTGAAAGAGCATAAGTAGCATATTAACTTAGTTTTCCCTGTCCCTAAACCAGTTCTCCCAGCACCTTTCTCAGGAAGCTTCTCATCTGTCAGATTCTATTCACCCAGAACATTTTTATCAGCCTGAATTTAAAAATAAGTCAAATGCTTAAAGTGCACATTAAACAGGGAGGAAAGGGACCTCCAAAGGGGGCCATGCCATTGTCAATATCCAAAGATTGGTAATTTTTCCCACTTAATGATGATCCATGTGGTTTGTTTTAAATAGTGAAGTGGTTTGTACAAAGGGTAATTCCTGGTAAATGAAGCCATTGCTCACTGTGGACATCTTCAGATCGAAAGCAATTGAACTGAAACCTGCATATCAACCCTTTCTGTCTTTAATTAGAAAGTGGTGTTCAGTGCAGAGTCACTGGGAAGATGGGCTCTCACACGAAGGTTGTAGGAGGGGGGTGGCCCCCTGCACCTGCCGCTGTTATAAATTTGGGAGCATTCGGTAGACCATAACAATTATGGCTGTGTAGACAAGTTCAATTCTCATTCCAGTTACTTACCTTGTGCTGCTCAGCCTGATGATTTATAGGGGACCAAATGGCATTTTATCACCTTCTTTCTTCTTGGCTTAATCTCATGTTGATTTATTAGATTGTGCTGTGGATTGGGGGTAGTCAATAGTGTCAATAATGCAGAAAAGAATTAGAATAGATTATCTTCATGTCTGAATTGTTTAAGGAATGTGAGTGGCTGGAATGAGCACATTCCTAGGCTTGGGTGACTGCCTGATACAACACGGGCCCCTCTGTTTCTTTCTAGAGAGATCCTGTTATAAGCTAGTTAATTAACCAATAATACTGGTTGCTCTAATTTTCCCAATTCAGAGGAGAAGACATGAAGTGCTGGGCTCTTCATGGCCAGATAAGGCCCATATCTTGGATAGGCTGGGGTTCTCCAGCTTCTCCTATTTCAGGAACCTGTGGAAGGGTGTGAGTATTGCCTACAAGGTCACTTGGGTTGCCTCCGCTTTAGGATTATTTAATTGTAAACATCCGCTAGTCCATGGACCGAGTCCTGTACCAGTCGGCAGCTCTACCTGCCATTTCAGGAGGTTTCCATGTCAGAACATACAATGGCCACTCCTGCCTCTGCCCAGTAGAGACAGCCCATGTTATTAGCGCTTACCCACCATCTGTTTTCCTTACAGCTGGCCCTTGAGTAATTGTCCGGTAGCTGATGGACTGAGGGTAGACAATCATTTTTAGGGTTTTCTGATTCATTAAACCAGGCTCTCTGCCCCAAGAGAAAACATAATGCTTGTTTATTCATATTGGCCAGTTAAAAACAGTGTAGTTTGTCAGGCAAATAATAGTCTTCTGGAAGAGAATGAGATTGCAGCATTGTAAACAAAATCAGATTGGTGTGTCTGTGCCTAAGGGGGCTGGGAGATGTGGGAGATGTCATCCTGTGAATGAAGCAGAGCTGACAAAGTGTGGGTGTAATTGCCCCATCTGCAGAGACCTTCCTAATGGACGGGGAGAGGTGTTCCAGTGTGCTGTTTAATTCAATTAAGAAAAGCAAAGAAAGTTCCCTTCATCAATAAAGTTTCCTATTTTCAGGAGCTCTGCAAGAGAACTTTGCAGGGCTAAGCCTTGGCCTGTGGCAGCCTGCATGATATGCCTTGTCCCACTGAGAGGGTTTGTGTCAAACAAGGTCAGCTCTTAGGCACAATAGCGCAGGAGGGCCCTGGCCCTGGCCCTTCAGCCACGCTGAGTGCAAGTGAGCTGGGGAAATGAGCAATGAACCTGCTGGCTGCTCCCGCAGAGAGAAACTGTTGCAGAGGAGGTTTTCTGATGCATTCCCCAAATGCAACCCCAGGTTGGCGTTAGGAAAAAGCTTATATGGTTGGAACTTCCTGGCAACTGATAACATTTGGGAAAAAGGGATCTTGCTGCTGTTTCTGACCCAGGCATACCATGGCCCTGATTGATTGGTCCTGGCTGAAAAAGAGCAAAATGACAGCTTTCTATTGCCCAGGATATCACTTGCATCCTTCTCTGAATTTGCATTTCTTATATTTGTTAAGTACCAGTCTACAAAGCACTTTTGCTATGCCTTTTCTGACCTGCTAGACTATAAGCAACATGGTGGCCAATTTTTCTGTCTGGTACTCTGCTCACAATTCCTAGAATAAAGTCTAATATGTAGTAGTTCAGAAAAATTTAAGGCATGAATGAATGAGTACAGTTGGACTTTCTGGAACCTTAGAAGCAAGGGAAGGTGGTTATTGCCAACCATTTAATAGACTTATATGATGGTGCATTCAATCATTTATTTCTTCTTCATTTGGCTATGCAAAAGAAAAAATTGTTTCCAGGCATTAAGAATTTTGCAGCAAATCATTTAGGAAAGGTCCCTGCCATCATGGAGCTGGCATTTCCATAAAAGAAGAATAAATGATGCAAAAGTGAAATAAGAAGGTCTTTTCAAATTTGAGAGAGTGCTGTTCAGGAAATAGGCAGGTTGATGGGATGAAGGATTAGTAAGAAAGTTGTTGCTGATTGTCGTGTGGGTCTCCCCAAGGAAGTGATGATTTTTCTGGCCAGTGTTCTAAGAATGGGAAAGGGAAGTGCATCTGCCTCATCTGCAAAAGAGAGTGTATGAGGCCAAGAGCATAAGGATACAGTAAGTGGTGGAACTGGGTGACAGTTTAAGTGGTAGTCTCTGTGGTATTTTCTATTACCCTCTAGGTCCATATTGGAAACATGAAAAGATGGAAATGAACACACCTTGCTCAAATAAGAAGAGAGCACTCCTGAGTTCTGGAGAAACCCCAGATCTTTGGAAATTTGTTTGGAGATCAGAGGTAGAGAGAGGGTTTGTGTGTTTTTTATTTGTTTTTCAAATATTTTAATTATTTTTAGAGAGAGGGGAAGGAAGAGAGGCAGAGAGGGAGAGACACATAAATGTATGGTTGCCTTTCACTTTCCTCCAGCTCCAGACCTGGCTAGAGACCTAGCTTGCAACCTGTTTATGTGCCCTGGCTGGGAATCGAACCAGCGACCTTTGGTTCTCAGGCTGGTGCCTTACCCAGTGAGCCAGCAGCCAGGGCAAAAGAGGGTTTTGATGGGAGCTTTAAGAAAGACATTAGGGTGTAATACAACAACAATAAAATTAAAAAAAAAAAAAAGAAAGACATTAATGTGGGGCACCGAGAGTCCTGTTGATATCTTCTGTTAGAGCCTCATCAAGGAACTTAGACAATGGGCTTATTACTTTGAAAATAATGAATGAGATCCACTGATTCTGACATTTCAGGCATTCAAGCATCCCCTTTCTCATTACTAATTTTTACAAATTTCCTCATCATCACAATTGATATCTATTTAATAGTTTTAGAATCAACTTATATTTTGAACTTAAAAGTGAATTTGTTCAAACCAAAAGTAAATAAGTAGTCACAAAAACACAGCTACAATATTACATTTTTCTAATATACATTGAAATAAATATTGATTCCATGTTCATTCATTCATTCCATGTTTATTGCTCTTTCAGACTTTCTCAGTAAGCAAAGGTCCCCATCCTCATGGAGAGCCTACTAAATCATTCATCCTTGTGCCATCTTGTGAGATATCAGTATAATACTATGCCTTGGAATACATCGGCTGGCTCCATTGGATTTCCCAGGCATCCCTGCTCATGTCTGGCATGGGATCATTCATTCCTCCCCTGACCCATTTTGCAAAGATCAAGACTCTGGTAATTTGCTTTGTGTCACCTTTCTCCCCAAAGCAGTCAGAATACACAGCAAAGAAAAATAAGCATATATTCAACATCTGCAGTGTGCAGAGGCTTTGAGACAATGAGGCTGGGGATGGGGGCTGTGGTATGTAACACTGGACCAGGCTATTAGGTGAGGAGCTGTCTCTCCCCAATATTTGCTTCTGTTCTTTATGTTGTGCTTAAACACATACAGAATCAAAATTAGGAATTGGAGCCAGAGTGAAAAGCACTCAGAAGGTAAGAGTGTGTTCCCAGAGAGATGTAAGGACTTTTTTCTTTTCTCCATTGCAGTTATGGAACCAAGTATAGGCAGCTGTAGGATTTAAGTGCCTCAGATTTCCCAGTCCTGATGAGTAAATTCACAAAAGGTTTCGTCTTAATGAGACTTTTCTTTTTGGTGTTTGATGTTTGCCCAGGCTTCACCTCAAGGACTAGATCCCCCTTATCAAAGCAACTGCAAATATCTCACTCTTCTCTTTGGTCCTTCTGATTGCTTCTACTCTGCCTGAATCCAGGCATGAGGTGGGCTCTGCTCTTATGCAGGGCAGGGAGCTGGAAGATCCCCCTCCCACCCACAATGAGCCTTTCCTTAACAGTGAGTAATATTGATACCTAAAAATGGAATGAACTGTGAGGTCCACATTTTGCAGTATCCAACTGTCCATCTCAACGACCTTACAAAATTCAGGTGAGAAATCCACACCATTTTAGAACCAGTCAGTGTTAGCTTCCCCCAGAGTCCTATGTAGGAAAGAAGTCAGGTACTAAAGACTTAATCCCAATTCTGTTATTCGATTAGCTGACCCAACTAGATGGAGCAAGTGGCTTTACTTGATTTGGAGCTTTAATTGCTTCTTCAAGAAAATAGGGTTAAGAATAACCATCTTATAGTCATTCTTTGTAAGATTTGTATGAAATGGATGGGGACATTTAACAGTGCCTGGGATGCAGTGAGTAGCCAATAGACTTTTATTAAAGAAATGAAAGAAATAATGAATGAATGCATGTGTTAAAGAAAGGTTACACCTGTGTATTGAAGCTAAACATGATTTTTTATTTCTCACAAATCAATGTGCTATATGTCCCATGGACTGTCAAAGATACAGACCCAAAGAACATGGGGGTCTCTCTCAGGTTCCTTGGTTTCTTCTACCTCCTCTGGGTTTCTCTTTCCTTCCGTCAACTGTCAGTCCAGCTGGCGGTGTTGGTTGTAATGTGGCTGCACATCTCAATTAATGCTCTGTGACAGGAGGAGGGAAAATAAAAATTGTCTTCCTCTTGTCAGTAGCAAAGTTATTTACTTTCAAAAGCTGACAGAATCACACTGCAGGGGCTTCATTTATTTCTATTCAGAATGTCATTATTCTGTGATGCAGGGGACTTGGCCACACATGGAAGTTTATTCCCATAAACTTGAAAGTGGCAGGTGCCTGCTAATGTGCGGATTGTCACTTGGGAGAGTGCAGGGGAGTTTTTCTGGGGTCTGGTGGTGCTTAACTACTTGGCAATGATGCCTGGGCAAACGCCCCAATTTCAGGATGGACTGTCCAGCTGACACATGCACTTTGAGGTCCTGGTGCTGTGTGATCGCTTGTCCTCTTTATTCTGGAGCAAAAGAATGAGGAGTAGCTCTCCTGGTTTCACATCTTTCTTCGTCTGAGCCAATCCTGAATTTCTGGAAACACAGAAGCCCTCCTGCAAATGAGTTTGCTTTGAATCTATGTATTGTCCCTACTTGAACTGGCTGACAGGTACTCTCCTCCAAATATTCTGCATAAAACTATGGATTCAAC
>PVIW01009696.1:0-50000 GCA_004026585.1 Noctilio leporinus | reverse complement strand
CCCCCTGGCTGGTAGCACAGTGGTTAAGGCGCCGACCTGCGAACCCAAAGGTCGCAGGTTCAATTCCCCAGTCAGGGCACATAACCAGGTTGCAAATCAGGTCTCCAGTCAGGTCTGTGGCTGGAGGCAGGTGAAACGCAACCGTACATTGATATCTCTCTCCCTCTCTGCCTCTCTGCCTCTCTGCCTCTCTCCCTTCCCCTCTTCCTAAAAAATAATGAAATAAAATCTTTAAAAAAAAATAAATAAATAAACAACAACAACAAACAAACAAAACTCTGGTAAATAACCACATGACGACTTCTGCTACATTAACTTAAAATTTTTGGTGCAGACATGGAACCAAGGTTTCTCTTGCCATCATGATTTGAACATTTTATAACTTCTCTTTTTAACATTTAAGTTTGAGGATATTTCTTGTCTGACACTATTAAATACCATTTAGCCAGTTCTGTGTTAGGCTTTGAAGGGGGAAAATGGGGACGGTTAAGAGGTGGCTAAAAGGAAAATATGTTAACACATCCTAAACACTAACGCCAGGTCAATCATCCTTAAGACATCATCTAGTATGTCACTGCCTAATGTTAGTCATGCACAAAATTAGGATTAGAAGGATGACATGACATGCTTGAACAGAATCTCTGTCAGAGGAATTTTAGAAATTGGATTCTATTGGACAGCCTTTAATGTCAGATTAAGGAAATTGGATTCTCCTGCAGAAAAGAAAAGCTACTACCAAGTTTTCTGAGTTAAAAAAGAGTAACATACAAAGTCATATGAAAGGAAGATAAGATAGGCCACAGTATTAACCTGAAACTGGAGTCGGTGTGAGAGGGGAGGGGAGGAGAGAAGAAAGTGTGAGTCCCTCATTGACAGGCCTCTCATTCACATCGGTGTCTTCCACAGTACTCAGCACAAGGGCGGGCACAGTATGTTCAGTAACTCTGCTTCATGAATACTGGGTGCTCAGACACCTTCGTTCAGACATTTTTAATATTTAAAATGCCACTTGTTTACATACATCAATTCAGTAAATAAATGCAGATGCGATTACATCAAGTTTTTATTTACAACTATATTACTGAGTCAAGAATATCAACTCTTTTGGAAAAAAAACCTGACTTTCTAATAACAAATAAGCATCCAAACAGACTATTTCTATGCCTAATAGATGAATATTTTATTAAGTCTTTCAGTTTTAGAAATTTCAGCACTCTTAACAATTAGTGATTTAATAGTGTTTAGAAAAAAATTAAGTCAATTGGTATACCTGTCTCTATTCCTTTCTCAGACATAAGTGATATAATTTTAGTACTATTTGCATCTGATATAAATTAGACATTGTAGACAGCTGCACTAGATATTTTAGAATTTATTCTTTATGCTGTTGATGAAATTAAAGCAAGTTTATTTTATTAAAACTCTAAAGAAATTTTTTAACTATGATCAAGTAAACATTTCACCTGAAACCGAAGAAAATTCTTATATAATTCTTGCTGTTTAATCTGAAGTTCAGTTGGAGGCTCACCAAAAACATTTCCTCGAGCAAAAGGAGAACTCTGTGTTTGAATATGACCTTGAAAGAGAAATTTTGCAAAAACACATCATTAGCCAATGTTTAGAAAATGTAAACATCCAAAAATGAAAAGTTAGCTACTAAATTTATATTTTGAAAAACTGTGCTAAATATAAAGTCCAGAGGTTACAATCAGAAAAGGAAAACTGAGATTCAAACCTTAAGCAATGAAAAGTAATGAAGGAAAAATGCTGAAACTAAAATAAAGAGTAGAAAAATTACAATACATCTGTACCTGAAAGACTCCAAGAAAACATAAAAGTTAGTATCTAAATAACTCTAATTATAGCAAAGACTTTAAAATAAAATTTATGGAGAGAAAAAACATATGTTTAAGTCCTTACAGAAGTACATATCCTTTTCTTAAGAATGCTGCTTAATTATATATTAAAACTTACTATGTATACATATAAAAATATCTAACTTATTTTAAAAAATCAGTAATTTCAAAAGTCTTCCCATCTATGGTTAAAACAAAAAATAAGAAAGCTCTAAAGACATATTTTAAAAATGAAAATGACCTCATCATTGCAATAATTTTTATTTAAAAATTCTATCAGATTAATGGGATATAAACATAAGTAATAAAAATGTTATCTATAAGTAGCATTATACATTATAAGAAAGGAAAAATGTTATTTCATAAAAGCAAGTTAGAAAATAATTATACCCCAGGAGTCTCTATGAATGCAGAAAGAAAAAAGTGGTATTTAAATTTAAGCCTCAACCCTAGCTAGTGGCTCAGTGGATAAGCCCCAGCCTGTGAACCCAAATGTTGCTGGTTCGATTCCTAGTCAGGGTCCATAACCAGGTTGCAAGCCAGGTCTCCAGCCAGGTCCGTGGCTAGAGGCAGGTGAAAGGCAACCATACAATGATGTCTCTCTCCCTCTCTTCCCTACTTCCTGCCCTTCTCTCTAAAAATAATGAATAAAATATATATTTTTAAAATTTAAGCCTCATGTAACTTTTTGTATTATTTTTAAATACAGACTTATTCTTTATACGATCAATCTAAAGCATTTATTTGTCTCCCTCATGTGGTTTGCGTAGGCTGTCTGAGAGGTAACTGCCATGTAGCTCTTTTTTTCTCTGTATTTAAATTTATTAATGTTCCCCTTATATCCCTTTTAAGAGGACTAAATGGTAATGGAAAAACATACAATAAAGATTACAATTTTTAAATACTTTAAGGAAACACTACTAAGTAAATAAATAAATAAATCTATTAATGTTTATTTGAATAGGTCAGCAAAAACCCAGATCAATACTTATATGTACATTATAAACTTATGCTATGGTAGGAAAGCTGATTAGAGAAACATAATTGAATGGGAGGGTTCACTTTAATGATCACTCAAATGCTAAGCATTCGGAGGTAATTAGAGAAGAAATATTAAAGACAGGAAAAGACAAAATAAAGTTCTTCTATAAATAAATTATAAAAGTAAAACCACAGGGAAACCCATGTTCTACACAAAGTGAACAGAAGTGTATCCAGGCATCATGATAAAAGAAATTTAAGTCAAAGTAGCATGACTTCATAAATGTGATTCTTCACCCAAGAACCATTAAGGGGGAAAAAAAACATGAACGTTAAGGGTCTCAAAACAGACTTAATAAAGACAAAACATTAGAAGATAATGAACCTGAAGCACACATTATAACATTCAATTTTCATATATATTCAAGTTCCCTAAGGCCTTTAAAATATTAAATGCACATATGTATATGTATACATACACATACTCATATATATATATATATATATATACATATATGATGGCATAGCAACAAATTAGGTCACTTGGCTTCTTGCACTCAAAGTCCATTTTAGGTTATTAGGAAATAAAAATTAATTCAGGAAATTTCAACTCACAAAAAAAGGGGGAAATCCTGGCAGTGTGCAGAAAGACCATAGACAACAAATTCTGAGCATATTCAATCATCAAGCTTGTGTTTCTCTTGGGAAGGGGTGGTGAAAACGTTACTTTTCCAGGAGTTGCTGGTAAGCAGAGCCGAATGCGTACTACTAAGACAAAGACAGTCCTAGGCTGCGACAGCACTACAAACAGTACCAGGTGTGGAAGAAAAGGACAGAGAATGGGGTCTGCAGCACAGAGATGTCAATTCAGACTACTAGAAGAAAAGGCAAATGAAGAGAAAAACAATGATAATCAAAAAGAAGCCAAAATTTTCTAAGCAGCAATAATACGAAAAGGTGTTTTGATGCTCCTATTGCACAATGAATTATTAGAGATCCACAATGAGAGCCAAATTATCATTTCATCAAAATAAAAAGTTCCAATTTTAGTGCTCCCCAAATCAAAAGTGGATCTGCTGGGTGAAATCTATTGTGGATCAGAATAAGAAAGCATTTCTGGTCATTGGGAGTCAAACAATGGTTCCGGTTGCCACAGAAACAACAAACACTCCATCTGCTGAGCATTCAGAAAGGCTGCACAGAGTGGCGCTACCATCTAACACTTGAAAGATGCAAGGCTAGTGATTCTAATCACAGCTTCCCATTTAATGTGCCTGTTTGGCTAATCAGTTCTATGGGTTAAAATTTTTTTTTTAATTTAAGTCTGGGGTATTTTAGAAGGGCTTCCTAATGTAAAATTCTTTCTACTTTAAAATGAACACTTTTATGAAAGTATAAAAGAATTTGTAGCAAACAAATAGCTACTCTTACAGCATCAACTTCCTTTGATTTTTATATATGTAACGAATTTTTACGCATGCTTGATTAAGAAAAATGATGACAATTTTTCCTGGCAAGTCATAAAGAAGGATGGGTAATTTTCAATTTATAGAACTTCTAAGTGAAGGGTACTGCTTAATAGCAAACCAAAGATATTTGCTTAAAAAAGGAAGGTATGACGCGGTATCATATTAAACTTGTAATTATTCAGTTCTTTGTTTTTACAAGAGGGAAAATGATTATTACAAATAAGTAAAAAAATACTGTCAATGTACAATTTATCACACCATATCTGATACTTCTCACTAATTCAATCAGTTATGGGTATAAGAAGACAACTGTATGTGTAAAAGGACTATTTCATTTTAAGCAATATCCTCTGGGACTAGCAAAACAAATTCATTAGCTGCAGCTAGAATATATGTAAGCAAATTACAAAGCTAAGAAAGAATATTAAGAAGCAAACTACTTCTATTTCCCTATTCATATTTTTTCAAAATACCCAAGAAAAGGTATTATAAAAAACACGAATAACACATTATGCTTCCTGACTCAGAGTAACCATATTCTCAAAATATAACAAGACTTTACTAGAGAACAGAAATGTTACGAAACAACTTTAGAAATGTAAAAGAAAAAATAGAATGTGATTAAACACCTGAGTTTTTACTTGCAGAATCTTCTAGGTTCTCAGCATTTGAAGTGGCTAAATTTTGTTCTAGTGATACAACAGCCCTTTTATCTTCATATGGTCTTGCATCTGGGTTATGGTAGGCATCTATATTTTGTCTGTGCATCCTATTCAAATCAGCTGAGAGGGAAAAATAAGCCATTTATTTCAATAAATACATTTCTATAATTAGTATGCTTAATACATTTTCTCAAAGTAGGAAATCTGAGAGAAAAACAACAGGACAGAGCTGGAATAATTCAATGATATCTTGGTGCCCTGAAAACAGAAACAAAATAAACTCAAAATCAGTAGAGAATTTAAGAACATAAAAATCTTTGATAACCCATAAAAATCATATGTATCTGTTACTTCAGAACCTGGAATCTCTTTAATATAGAAAATACAGCAACAATTCAAAATAAGTCATAGTGAAATTTACCCAACATCATTAGCATTCTTAATGAAAAAATATAATCATGTGCAATTTCAAATGAAAAAATATATAATCATGTGCAGTTTTAAGACATATCCACAAAGTCTTTGACAGCCCTCTCAAAAGATGGAGTTCAATTCCCCTCCCCTTGAGTTTGAGCCATTATTCATCTAACTCATTCTTATGAAACGGATATTGCAGAATGATGGGATATGACTTCTGAGGCTACTTCATAAAAGCCATGATGGTTTCCACCTTGCCTGATCTATGGCATCACTCACTCTGAAAGGCAGTTATCGCATCACGGGAACACTGAAGGAGCTCCAGGGAGAGGTCCATGTGACCGGAAACTGAAGCCTCGAGAGCCACATGAGGGAGCTGGACTTAGACACAGACTCTCCAGACCCAGTCAAGCCTCAGATGACGACAACCCACATTGTGACACCTTGGGATGCAAGCTCACACGAATCCCTGAGACTGAACCATCCAGCTAAACCGATCACAAATCACTGACCTGACTCATGTAACTGCAATATAATAAATAAGATTTCACAACAGTTTATGTTGGGGTCATTTGTTACACAGCAATAAATAGTAATATACACATGGCAAAAATCTAAACATATAGGGCTAGGTCTAACAACCAGTTAATCTTAAAAACATACCCAAATCACTTAAGAATTAAAACACTTTGACAAATAAAATGTAATTCTCCACAAACAACTTGAACAGTACTGTAGCAATGACGCAAACTTAAACCTGGATGTAAGAAGTAGTCTGCAGGAAGCTTGTTATGTTCAAGGATGTGTTGTGAACATGAATCACAATTAGAATACCAGAGAGAACATGGAAAATAACAAGTAAATGTTACAAAAGAGAATTGAGAGTTCAGAACCAGGAAAGTTTGCATACTGTTGCAACAATTAGGACAGGATGGGTTCAGAGTTTCACAGGTGAAGGTGGGTGGAAAAGCTTAATAAAGAAAGAGTGTGACAATCAACTCCAAGGGAGTAAACATGAAGAGCATTCCAGTGACATTAAAGTAGTCCAGCTTGACCAGACCACAAATCGCACCTAATAAAGCAATGAGAAATAAAGTAGAAAATACAAGCAAGATGCCTAAACTGGAATATTCTGAAACATAACCTGATTCCCAAGTCTGTTCTGGTAGTGAAGACAGTTTCATTAGTTATAGTAGTAGTATAAGTAATAATGGCAGCTAACATTTTATATTCAATATTTTTATATTCTATATAACCTATATGATATGCTACTCAGTATTATAGAGGAGAAAATTAAACCAAATTAATTTGCTCAAAGACCACAAAGTCAGTAAAGGGCAGAGCAGGAATGGGAACCTAGCCAGTGAGATTCCAGAATCCTTGATGATTTTGAGTATGGCATAACAAAATGGGGTGTACTTTTGACACATATAGCTCAGATGTAGGGAACAAAGGAGGAAGAATGAAGAAGTAATGAAGAAATGGCAAAGACCCAAGTAAGACCTAAATCTCAGTTATGGTGGTAGCATGAATGAAAATGAAAAGAATTCAAATAACACTTAACAGGCAGAACCTATGGCCTTATTAAATGATTGGATGTAAGGAATCAAAAGAACTCTATAGTTTTTAGGCTGAAAGGGCAGAATTATGATGCATTTACAGAAAAATGCAGTGAAGAGCTGGATTTACAAAGTTTGGTTCAATTTTGAAAGCTAAATGTGCATTACCTACCAAGCCTCAGGTGCACAGATTCAGAAGACGGGTTGGAACTGAAGAAGAGGGTTTTAAAAGTGGCCATGGGCAAAGAAAAGGATATTAAGGTTATCCATGGAATAGACCTAAAGAGAAACATAGGCATATTAAGAGATGAAGTGGGAGAGAATGGATGGAGAAAGAGCATATGAATAATATTAGAACACAATCCCAGGACAAAGATCATGTTCACAGACCTAGAAGCATTTAATCTGGTTCGTAACATGCTTCCAATGTCAGCTGAAGAGAGGACAGTATCTTCTATGGGATGTAAAGGAAACATGGAAGAAACTAAAGAAACTACCAACCCATTCAAAGAGGAAGACAACTGTCCCAATAGCTCAGCTGGTTAGAGCATCATCTCCGTAAGTTGCAGGCTCAATTCTGGATAAGGGAACATCCAAGAATCAACCAATGAATGCATAAATAAGTGGAATAGCAAGTAGTTATTTCTCTCTCTCACCCCACTCCCTTTCCCCGTCTCCCTTTATTCTCCTCCTCCCTCCCTCCCTCTTTAAATCAATAAAAACTTTTATTTAAGCCCTGGCTGGTAGCACAGTGGATAAGGTGCCGGCCTGCGAACCCAAAGGTCGCAGGTTGGATTCCCAGCCAGGGCACATAACTAGGTTGCAAACCAGGTCTCCAGTCAGGTCTGTGGCTGGAAGCAGGTGAAAAGCAACCATACATTGATGTCTCTCTCCCTCTCTGCCTCTCTCCCTTCCCCTCCTTCTAAAAATAATGAAATAAAATCTTTTAAAAAAAATAAAAAGAAAAAAAATTTTTTGTTTAAAAAGAGGAGGACTGAAATAGTAAAAAATCCATGAACTGGGAATCAATTATTTCTGAAAATGTGGCATCACTAGAGCAGTGGCAGCTGGCAGTCATATTATGGAATATGGACCAATAAGAGGCAAGACTGGCAGCAATAAGCACAGACTACTTTTGAATGCGCTTTGTATGATAAGGGAAGTATAACAAGGTCAAGGGTTCTGCCGTGTTTAAGAATACAAGTACCCTAAGTATGGTCAGAAGTGGAAAGGAAGATATAAGTAGAAAAACTAAAACCATAAGAAGGGACTGGGTGAAATCACAGAGAAAAGCTGATTAGAAGAAAATTACCAAGTGCCAAGGACTATAAAAAAAGAATTAGCTACATGTTCCAGATATCAACACCAAATCCTGAGATCTATCTGCACAGGGGAGTGAAATAAAAATAGGAAGACAATGATAAAATTGAGGTCCCTAAAAGTTACAAAAATGGAATAATTTAAATGGGAAATCAATAATCTCACTGGCATCCAATATGCAAGAATACCATAACATCATAAATGAGGAGTCAGAATGAATAATAATACATAAAGGATTCTTCTATTTTTTATTATGAGATACAGAATATCAAGCTTACTCCTTCCAAATTATACAGCTGTCGCTTTTGCCTACTAGTGAGGGCTTAGAGAATATAAGCTTATTTTGATATTCACCTACACAAACTGTAAATTAAGAGAGGAATACCTTAAAAGTAAACAAACATAAGTTTCAAAATCTGTAACATGTTATAATTTACTTATGTGATTACACATGAACCTCTCAATGAGAACAATGTATTTATATAAAAATAAAATTAGTTTCAGTAGAGCATATAATTATTACTTAAGATCTAAGTCTATCAGATTTCAGCAATCAAAACAAATCTATATTAATATTTTACTATAAGAAATGATTTGTCCATCAATTGTCACTCCTTTATCTTTCTGTGGGGTAATGAAAAGTTTCAAGTCAACTAAAAAGTGAAAATAAAAAAGACACATTTTGGGTATAATCTGTCAACTGCAAAGATGTCACTGAAAAGGGGTCTTTATTTCAAATGTAAATCATATAATTTAATACAAAATTTCTAGCATTACAAGAATAATTCCACAACCAACAGAACAGTAAAAGATAATATCACAGATTCACAAGTCGGAAAATAATTCTACTCCCTGAACAATTTATTAGGCCATAGCTAATGATATGGTACCCACAGTTAAACAATACATAAATAGTACTTAAATTTTTCCATTCCTTATTTTTTGTATGAATTAAACACAACATCCCTTGCACACTATTCCAGATCACTTACTTTAAAGCTATCTTACTAGTATATATATACACACATCCTTGTATTAAGAGTTTTAAAATTTTTACTAGGAAATATTTTTTAAAAGATTTTACTTGTTTATTTTTAGAGAGAGGGGAAGAGAGGGCGAAAGACATTAACGTGTGAGAGAAATATTGGTTAGTTGCCTTCTCATATGTTCCCCGAACGAGGACTAAACCCACAACCTAGGCATGTGCCCTGACCAGGAATTTAACGAGGGGCCTTTTCATTTGGAAGGACTATGCCCAACCAACTGAACCACATTGGTCAAGGCACTAGAAAACCCTTTAAAATTCCAACTATCAGTTCGGTTAAAAACCTGCCAACTAACACGAACTTTTCTCTGCATCTGAGTTATTACCATCAAGATTAGATCATTTATAATATAAATTTAAAAATAAGTAAATAGTACTCTGAAGAAAATAGGCTTTTTAACCTATTATTACACTATTCATCAAAATACCTTTTTTGCATTAAGCTACATAAAAAGACACCTTGAATTACAGGCTCTGATTCTGACTTCTTTCTACTCTCCATTCTTTTCAAAAGTTAAAAATAATTTATTTTTTTTCTCCATAGTGACTTTTTGTGTTTAGTACATGGAGTATTTCTGGATTGTTATCAAGCCAGCACTTATGACCACTTTAGAAAATAAAAACTTTAATGTAGGAAAATTATAGCATCATTCAGCTCTTGATAAGGAACAAGGAAAGACAAGAGAAGAGGCTACAAACAATCTTAAAAGAACAGATACATTTCCCCAGATGTGCAAGGACAGAACAGAAAGAAGGGGCTTCCTTGCAGCCGTCTGAACCCAACACCAACGCAGGATTTCTCAGTGTCCAGTCCAACTCTCAAGAGATGTGGCCTTCTGTAGCTAACGAACTAGCCCTTCATTTTTGTCCCAGAACTTACCCTACACATCCCTACACATCTCCAGAGCAGGAATTCTCCTATTGTCCATGTCCTTGGGCTACAGACTAAATCGAATCAGCCCAAGTTTTTACCATCTTAGAAATAAAGTTCAGCTCAATAACAGTATATGAGATGTGGTAGAAATGTCTTTCAATCGACCAGCTGGAGTGAAAAATCCATCAAGGAGCAACACATAAACCAAATCCAAAATACAACCAGATAGCCCAAATTAATAACATAAAGGGCACCCAAGAGCAACAAGTGGAGGAAATCTAGGACACTGCACCACTGAACCCCATAACTCTCCTACCACAGAAGAGCACTCCACAAAGGCAAGGAGTCACAGCAGATTAATATGAGAAACAAAAACAAGAAATAACATTCAAAATGGGGAGAAAAACAGTCCATTGGCGAAAGGAAAGAGGAAACCCCCAGAAAGACTGCTAAATGAAATAGAAACAAGCAAATTATCAGACAGGGAATTCAAAGAAATGGTTATAAGGAAGCTCAATGAGTGTAAAGAAAACTACAAAGAACTCCAGGGCAATTACAAGGAGCTTACTAAAAATTATACCAGTACTAAAAAGGACATAGAAACCATCAGTGAGAACCAGGAGGAAATGAAGAATACAATTTCTGAACTGAAGAATACAATAAAAGGAATCCAAGCCCTGGCTGGTAGCACAGTGGTTAAGGCGCCGGCCTGCGAACCCAAAAGTCGCAGGTTCGATTCCCCAGCCAGGGCACATAACAATCAGGTCTGTGGCTGGAGGCAGGTGAAAAGCAACCTTACATTGATGTCTCTCTCCCTCTCTGCCTCCCTCCCTTCCCCTCTTTCTGAAAATAATGAAATAAAATCTTAAAAAAAAAAAAAGGGAATCCAAAGCAGGTTAGAGGAAGCAGAGGTCCAGATCAGGGAACTGGAGGACAACATGGAAAAAAATAACCACACAGTGCAACAAAATGAAAAAAGACTGAAAAGAATGATGAGGTTTTAAGAGAGCTGCAGGACAACATGAAACGTAATAATATCCATATCATAGGGATACCAGAAGTAGAAGAGAAGCTAGGGATAGAAAACCTGTTTGAAAAAGTAATGACAGAAAACTTCCCTAACTTGAAGAGTGAAAATGTCACTTAAGTTCAGGAACCACAGTGTCCCAATTAAGATGAACCCAAACAAGCCCACTCCAAGACACATCATAATTAAAATGCAAACTTCAAAAACAAGGAGAGAATCCTAAAAGCACCAAGAGAGAAACAGCTAATAACATGTAACGGGACTCCAATAAGGTTATTAAATGATTTCTCAACAGAAACACTATAAGCCAGAAGGAAAGGGCAAAAAATACTCCAAATAATAAAAAACAATGGCCTGCAACCAAGAATACTCTACCCAGCAAGGCTCTCATTCAAAATGGATGGTGAAATAAGGAGTTTCCCAGGCTAAAAGAACACATCTCCAACAAACTAGCATTGCAATAGATGCTAAAGGGTCTGCTTTAAAAAGATCAAGAAGCCCTGGCTGGTGGCGCAGTGTATAAGGTGCTGGCCTGCAAACCCAAAGGTCGCAGGTTGGATTCCCAGCCAGGGCACATAACAAGGTTGCAAACCAGGTCTCCAGCCAGGTCCATAGCTGGAGGCAGATGAAAAAAGGCAACGATACAGTGATGTCTCTCTCCCTCTCTGCCTCTCTCCCTTTCTCCCTTCCCCTCTCTCTAAAAATAAAAATCTTAAAAAAAAAAAAAAAAAAGACGAAACAGAGAGACAGAAAGGAACACAGAGGAACACAGAAACAAAAGGGAAAATGTTAATGAAGAAGTGCCTGTCAATAATAACCTTAAATGTAAACAGATTAAATGCACCAATAAAAAGACACAAAGTAGCTGAATGGATAAAAAACATGACCCACATATATGTTGTCTACAAGAGACCTACCTCAAAACAAAAGATTAACACAGACTGAAAGTGAAGGGATGGAAAAATATATTTCAAGCAAATGGACATGAAAAAAAGGCTGGAGTAACAATACTTATATCAAACAAAACAGATTTTACAATGAAAGCCAAAGAAGAGAAAAAGAAGGACATTTCATAATACTTAAGGGAACAGTCCATCAAGAAGATACAACCCTTGTAAATATACATGCACCCAACATAGCAGCACCCAAATATATAAGGAAAATCTTGGAGGGCTTTAAGAAGGATATCGACAGCAACACACAAATAGTAGAGTATTTTAATACCCCATTATGAACAATAGACAGATCTTCCAAGCAAAAAAACACCCAAGGATATTGTAGCATTGAACAACACTCTAGATGAAATGGACCTAACTGATATATACAGAACCTTTCACCCCAAAGAAGCAAAACACACATGCTTTTGAAATGCACTTAAAACATTCTCAAAGACAGACCACATGGTAGGTAGGATACAAGACAAGCCTCCACAAATTCAAGAAAATTGAAATCATACCAAGCATCTTCTCAGATCACAATAGCTTGAAAACTAGAAACCTCAAGGAAAAATAACAAAAACATTCTAATTCATGAAGAATGAATAACAAGCTGTTAAGTAATGAATGGGTTAACAATGAGATCCAAAAAGGAATCAAAAAGTTTCTGGAAACAAATGAAAATGAATACACAATAACCCAAAACCTATGGCACAGCAGCAAAGGCAGTCCTCAGAGGGAAATTTAGAGCAATACAGGCCTACCTAAAAAGGTTAGAAGAAATTCATACAAACAACCTAACCATATAGCTGCAAGAACTAGAAGAACAACAACAAACAACATCTAGAGCAAGTAGAAGGAAGGAAATTATCAAGATCAGAGCAGAATTAAATGGCATACAAACTAAAAGCACAATTAAAAGGATCAATAAATCTAGAAGCTGGTTCTTTGAAAAGATAAATAAAATTGACAAGCCCTTAACTACACTCATCAAGAAAATAAGAGACAGGACCCAAATAAACAAAATCAGAAACAACAGAAGAGAAATCACAACTGATACTTCAGAAATACAAAGGATTGTAAGAAATTACTACATACAACTATATGACAAGAAAGCTGACAACCTGGGTGAAACGAACTAATTTCTAGAAACATATAACCTACCAAAACTGAATCAAGAAGAAATAGAAAGCCTGAATGGACCAATAACAACTAGTGAAATTGAAACTTTTGAGTAATCAAAAAACTCCCAGCACACAAGAACCCTGGACAGGTGGCTACACAGGTGAATTTTACAAACATTTAGGGAAGAACTAACTCCTATCCTTCTCAACCTATTCCAAAAAATCCAAGAAAAGGGGAGACTCCCAAACTCTTTTATGAGGCTATTATTATGCTAATCCCAAAACCTGGTCAAAAACAACAAAAAAAGAAAACTACAGGCCAACATCACTGATGTACAGAGATGCCAAAATCCTCAACAGAATATTGGCAAACTGGATCTAGCAATACATTGAAAAGATCATACCACGATCAAATGGGATTCATCCCAGGGATACAAGGATGGTACAGTATTTGCAAATCAATAAACATAATACACCATATAAACAAACTGAAAGACAAAAACCATATGACCATATCGATAGATGCTGAAAAAACATTTAATAAAGTACAGCACCCATTTATGATAAAAACACTCAGCAAGATGGGAATAGAGGGAGCATACCTCAACATAATAAAGGCCATTTATGAGAAACCTGCAGCCAACATCATACTCTATAGGCAAAGACTGAAAACCTTTCCCTAAAGTTCAGGAACAAAGCAAGGCTGTCCACTCTCTCCACTTCTAGTCAACATAGTTTTGGAAGTTCTAGCCACAGTGATCGGACTAGAAAAAAGAATCAAAGGCATCCACATTAGAAAGGAGGAAGTAAAACTGTCATTATTTACAGATGATACTGTGATAGCGTACATAGAAAACCCTACAGACTCCACCACAAAACTACTCAAACTAGTAAGTGAATTTGGCAAAATAGCTGAATACAAAGTCAATATCCGGAAATATAAGGCATTTTTATACACCAACAATGAAACATCAGAGAAAGAAACTGGAAAACAAATCCCATTTACTATAGCAACAAAAAACAAATAAAGTACCTAGGAATAAACTTAACCAAGGAGGTAAAAGACCTATACTCAGAAAACCACAGAACACTGAAGAAAGAAATTAAAGAAGATACAAGTAAATGGAAGCATATACCATGTTCATAGATGGGAAGAATTAACATCATAAAAATGTCCATACTACCCGAAGCCATCTATAGATTCAAAGCAATCCCTATTAAAATAATGTCACATTTCACAGACGTAGAACAAATTCTTTAAAAATTTATATAGAGCCAAAAATGACCCCACATAGCTACAGCAATCTTGAGAAAGAAGAACAAAGTAGAAGGAATCACAATAACAGATATCAAACTATATTACAAAGCCATTGTAATAAAAAAAAAAAAAGTCTGATACTGGCACAAGAACAGATATACAGATCAACGGAACAGAATAGAGAGCCTAGAAATAAATCCAGGACTCTGTGAACAACTAATATTCAACCAAGGGGGAAGGAACATAAAATGGAGTGCAAATAGCCTCTTCAATAGGTGGTATTGGCAGAACTGGACAAGCACATGCAAAAAAATGAAACTAGAACACCAATTTACACCATACACCAGAATAAACTCAAGATGAATTAAAGCCTTAAACATAAACTGTGCCACCATAAAAGTCCTAGAGAAAAACATAGGCAGAAAATCGCAGATATCCCATGTGGCAATATTTTCACTGATATTTCCCCCAGGACAAGGGAAATAAAGGAACAAATAAACAAGTGGGACTACATCAAACTGAAAAGCTTCTGCTCAGCTAAAGAAAACACAGCAAAATTAAAAGAGAACCAACCATATGGGAAAACATATTTGCCAATGACACCTCAAATTAGGGTTTGATCTCCAAAATATATAAAGAACTAACATGACTCAACACCAGGGAGACAGAGAGCCCAATTAAAAAATGGGCCAAGGACCTGAGCAGGCACTTCTCCAAGAAAGACATACAAAGGGCCAATAAGCATATGAAAGAATGCTCAACATCACTAGCCATCAGAGAGATGCTGATTAAAACCATAATGAGATAACACCTCACACCTGTCAGAATGGCCATCATCAACAAACAAGTGCTGGCAAGAAAGTGGAGACAAAGGAACCCAGGTGCACTGCTGCTGGGAATACAGACAGGTGCAGCCACTATGAAAGACAGTATGGAATTTGCACAAAAAACTAAGAATAGAACTGCCTTATGACCCAGCGATTCCACTGCTAAGGCTATACCTGAAGAACCCTGAAACACCAATTCAGAAGAACCTGGGTACCCCTATGTTCACAGCAACACTATTTACAATAGCCAAGTGCTGGAAACAACCTAAGTGCCCTTCAGTGGGTGAATAGACCAAAAAATTGTGGTACATTTACACAACGGAGTTCTGTGCAGCAAAAAGAAGGAACTTCTACCATTTGCAATAGCATGGATGGAACTGGAGTATCATGCTTAGTGAAATAAGCCAGGCAGCAAAAGATAAGTATCATATATTCTCACTTAATACAGGAGACGAACAAAACAAACTGACGGGCAGAAAGGAACGAGAGACACAACGGGGTAAAAAAGCAGAATGAAGGTGACTAGGGGTAGAGGGAGAAGGGGGAAGCAGGGGAAGGGTTCAGTTGAGAAGCTAGCCTGAAGGACCACAGACTTGGAAGATGAGCTGGGGACTGACTGCAGGTGGGTGGCACGGAGGGTGGAGCACGGAAAAACAATGGGGGAAAAATGAAACACTTATAATACAATAATCATAAATAAAACTAATTAATTTTTTAAAAAAGATATAAAGTCCACAAAATATATTTCAGATCTTATTTAGCATATAATTGCAAAATGTCTTTATAATTAAAAAAGAAAAAACAAAACAAAACCTGAAACACATGTAGTTTCTTTTAAAAACAGCAAATGAATGGGAAATGACGTACTTATCAGGTTGCCCTCTGCATCCCTGAGAGGAGCACCGCCTCCACCTTTCCCCCAGGGGTTGTAACTTCTCATTTCAGCCTCTAGTCTAGCTTCGTATTCTTCCTTTTCCTCACGTTCTCTCTTCCTTCTTTCTTCTCTTTCCCGAATCTTGACAACAAAAGAAAGATTGACAATAAGTGCTAACAAGCATTCTGATGCAAAAAGGTACTTTTAAGAACTCATTTTATTTATTAGAAAAAACACTGGAAATTTTCCTTCAGTATGCTTCCCTATAAAATTGAAAATAACAAATATAGGTAATACCCAATTTGAAAAGACTCTAATGGAGGGAATACATGGCTACTGCTCCCTCACATCATGCCACTAAAGTCCTTTCCAGCCACTGATGCCACTTGCCACTTTGGAGTAAGCCAACTCCTCCCACCCACCCCCAACATCCATCTGAGCAACTCCTCTGACCTCACCAGTTCCATGGGGACCCATAGAGTCTCCCTTTCTTTTTCACCTATCCTTTCAGGGGCCTTGGCCAGCCACAAGCTACTACCCACTTCTCACCAGATCTACTCTATACTGGGCAAACTCCATTCCCAGAATTCATAAAGGTTGCAAGCTCAAAGCTCTATGGGGAATGCTGGGCTATTTAAAATATATCATCATCATGAAGTACAAGCACAGGCTTGTTCTGTAGAAATAAGGACAGGCAATGAACAAATATTTACATTTTGGAAAATTACTTCTAAAATTATAACCATTTGCATGGAGAATTTAAGCAACCACTCTAGCAAGGCCAAGGAAGTCATCACATACATAAAATAGAATTCTAGGGTTAGAAAATCTACTTTTGTCAGTGGTGTTTTTAATATGTCCATTTGAAAACAGAAGATAAATTCACTTTTTTGTAGAATCCTAACATATAAAAAATGTTGGTAATTCTATAACTTAAAAAAAAAAATTAATTTTTCAAGAAGGTAGCCCATGTAAAAACTAAACAAAAGGAGCTTTAAAAGAAATCCAAGTGGAACTTTACAGAAAACTACTGCAGGTGGACATGTACCTACCAAGAATTCCATGATCCTCTCAGAGATAATAGATATTCCCCCAAAAAAACCCAGACATCCAATAGTTACTCTTCAGTAAACTCTGTTTAAACACTACAAACTATAACAGAACCCACTATCTTCATCTCTAAAAGTACCTTATCTCTTTTTTCACTATCTTAGGTTCATTAGCCTCATTATTCTGCAGCTAACAACACTCAGGACCCTTTCTCATTCCCTGTACATAAATCCTATCGCTGAACCCCCAGAATCATCTCTTGGATGTCCTCCCCGTCTACCAATGTGGAGTGTTCTGTGCTCCATTAGCTCCCGGCTAGACTACCTCAGTAATTCGCTAAAAGATCTCTCTGCCAGCCTCTTTTTGGCTACCCACAGCAAAATAAAATTGAAAACCCCTCACAGCTAATCCTTCACAATCCAGCACAATACAACACTCCAGCCCTTTCTCCCTAATTCCATTCCCTGAACATACCAGGAATTTCAAATCTAGTCAATTTCAAATTTCAACAACTATCTGAGGTCCTCCTAACAGCCCAGTTTTTCTTCCTATCCTATACTTCTAACAGTACTCCGGTTTATCTACATCAAAACTTACCATAGTGAATTATAAATAATTGGTGTCTGTTTTTTCTCCTTTGCTACACTGTGCAAACACACAAAATGTTTAATGTTAAATGAATGAATGAATAGATGAAGGAATGAATCAATGAAATACCTGCTGCTGCAAAGCTTCTTGGTAAGACTGAAGTGACTGCTTTGAAGTCTTTAGTTTATCTTCAAAAAACAGTCCTGAATTTATTGCTTCATCACTTGTAATTTTCAATTCGTTCTGTCCAACTGTATTCCTACATTAAAAGCAAAATTAACCATTTGAGACCATTTAATGACCAAGCAGGAAGAAACTGCAATGCTCTTCAGAAACAGCATTGTAGATAAGTAGTACATTTAAAAACAGGTCAAACTAAAAAAAAAAAATAGGTCAAAGAAAAATCCTTAAGTAAATAACCCATTCCTAAGTAATTCCCCAGTCTCTGCTTTCACAAGTCATGAAACTTTCAAATTGACTGGACCTATTAGTTACATGGAAGTAAAAACACCACAATAATTCATCAGGCTGTGTACATATGGCTTATGCACTTTTCTGAATGCATAGTAGTAGTAACATAGTGGAAGTCTTCAAATAGTATAACTAATGATTCATTTCATATACTCCATTATAAAATAATCTCCTAGATACTTCAAGAATAAAACAATATAATTACAGTAAAAAGTCTGACTGTCCCAAATAAAATAAAATGTTTTTAAAAACTTAAAAGGAACTGAAAAGGAGAAACTTGAAGCATATCAGTTATATAACTCTCATGCAATAACACGCTTTTCCTTAAATACAATACATGTTAGAGTACAGAAATGCAGTCCCTTTGAAGAAAACTAGTTTAAAAAATCTGAATTACAAAAGGTAAATGTTAGTTTTATAATAAACTAATCAAAAAAGCAATAAAAAGCATATAATCTCCAAAAACATCATCATCACTTTAAATTTGAGTTCCCTTTGTATATTCAACTTATCCAATTAGCTTACAATCTTTTATTAGGATAAATGGACATGTCTGTGCATACTGTCACATTGGATTAAGAATGGGTAATGAAAAGATGAGGAGAACCAGAAAAAATGGTTCCCAACAGACATTATATTTTTTCAAAACAAGGGGGCACCATATGTGTTAGTGAATAAAGGATAAAGAGGCTCTTCTGAGGAAACTTAATTTCTCAAAACAAACTGGCTGTAAGTTCCATGGTGGACTCCTATTTTTTCATTTGTCTCTTACCCTTCACTCAAGGATCCAAATCCTTGACATTTACCAATATCTCCCTGGCCCAAAAAAGTGAGAATTTATGTCAGTATGTACAATCATATCAGACAGGAGGAAGAAGAAAAATGATACAGGTGGTGGTGTACAAAAATCTCTACAATCTAGTTTTAGAATGGTTCCATAACTGACAAATATCCCTCACATCCATGTACAACCAATCTGCTCCCAGACCAGTCACAGGTAATTGCTAAGTTTGTGGAATGCTCTCTGTCTCTATGGATTTCCAAATTAAGTATATAACACTGTTCATAGTAGGCATATCCATATTGTCTTTTACGTTCAATTACAACTACAGTTGTAATCTTTAGAACCAACGTAGAATTTTTAAACTGTAAAAATTTAGACATCACCTTTTTATCTCTAACAGTTCTTAGTTATACTAAGTCATGGTTGGGTTTTTTTTCCTTGACCATTTCAATAGAAAACTGTCTACATTTTTTTCATACTAGTCTTTGCAAGGAGCCTATCTGCTTTTGACCCTGTTGATCCTCAATATTGTATGTCACTATTACATTAATTTCTGTTCTATTCTTTACTATTTATTTCCTTGCTTCTTTGGGTTTACTTTGCTGTTCTTTTGTCACTTTTTAGATGCCTGATTATTGTTCCAATTTCCATCCCATTGTATGCATTTTTTAATTTCAAATATATGAAAAAATTTTAAAGTTATTTTTAAAATTGATTTCAACTTTAAAAGGTCTATAGGACATGAGTCCAATGAAATATACTTAAATTTTCTTTAAGCACTAGACTATGGTGAGTTTAATAAATGTTCCTATGAGAATAGCAAAAATAGATATGTGAGATTTGGGGTATATTTCTATACATTTTCTTTAGAATAAGGTTGTTGATTATGTTAAGTGAAATCTTCTATAACCTTACTGATGATTTTAACTATCCCTTATGTTAAAAAATGATAAATTCTCACATTAGGATTCTGATTTGTGTACTTTTACCTGTAGTTCTTTAAACTTTTGCTTTATATATTTTAAGACCATGTGTTTAGGTACATGAATGTTTTTACTATAGCATCTTGCTAAAATAAACATTTACTCTATAAAGTGAATCCTTTTTATCTCAAAGCTTTATGGCTGAAAAATCCACCTTACCTGATACTAATATAGCTAACCAACCTTTATTTAAATGCATATTCTCCTAGTATATCTATAACCTTTTACTTTCAACTTTTTACATCATTTAAAAAATGTCTTATAAAGAAACATGTACACAAATTTTGCTTTTGCATCTAGTATGACAAGGTTTCTCTTTAAAAGAGTTTCATAAACATTTACTAATATCAAGTTTAAACTTGCCACTTCATTTTGACTTATAATCAGGTTAGATAGGCCCCTTCAGCTTTTCTATGTTTCTCTTTTATCTGTAGTAAGTCCAAGTGCTTTTAGTAGTTACCCTAGAAATATAACTCCTATGCTTACCTTATCAAGAACTACAGCTAATGGGCCCTGGCTGGTGGCACAATGGATAGGCACCAGCTTGCAATCCCAAAGGTCACTGGTTCGATTTCCAACCAGAGCACATAACCAGGTTGCAAGCCAGGTCTCCAGGCAGGTCCATGTCTGGAAGCAGGTAAAGGCAACCATATACATTGATGTCTCTCTCCCTCCCCCTCTCTCTGAAAATAATAAATAAAATCTTAAAAAAAAAAAAAAAAAAAAAACCTATAGCTAATGAAAATCGTTAGCTTCTCCCAAATGATAAAGAATTTTAAACACATTAAATATTCCCTTTAGCCCCTTCCAAATGATATTATTCTTAATCTTACTTTTAAACCCAAAACAATTTCACATAAATAATATTTATTCAATTCCATACATATATTTACCACTTTTCTTCCTTTCCACTGCTTTGTACAACTCAAACCTTCCCTTTACAACGTCCTTACTTCTGCATGTAGAATTTCATTTACTTAGGGTCTGCTAATGGTAAATTCAGTTGTTTCTCTTAAAATATTTTAATTTATATCTCATTCATGAAAAATAACTTTGCTGAATATGGAATTATCTCAACACGCTGACAATATCTTTAGCCATCTTCTGAGTTCTTTCCTAGAGTTCCTTTTAAAGTAATGGATGAATGGATAAAGAAAATGTGTTAAATTCACACAACAGCCTGTTTTGACTCACTGCAGATTTTCCTAACTCATTCATACCTTTTACTAAGTGGAACCAAGCCTGGCACTAACAGCAACTGGACTTAATTTACAGCCCAGCCTCACTCCCAGGCACTTCCACGCCCAGCATAACTAGCAGCCACCTGCAACCCCTTTTGTAGGTCTTACTAGGTGGCCCCAGGGCAGAGCAATGGGTGGCTGACCTTGGTCCGCATCTTCCAGGAGGTACCAGAGCCAGCACATCTGTTGGACAGCTTTAGACCATGCCAAAGCACCACCCAACCACCTCCACAAGTGACACACTCAAGGGGCGGACCTAGTGGGCACCAGAACCCCACTGAAGAGTGTTCTGCTTCCTGGTGTCTGCCCCTTCACAGCTGATCCTCCACAGCAGTCACAGCCAGTCTTTGCAGCTGACTGGCTTGGGGGTAAATCCTTCCCAGGGACATGCCAAAAGGAATCAAAGCTCAACTACAACAGGAGCACACAGCTCACACAAGGGGCGCACTTAGGAGTGCCTAGCTTCAATGACCAGGAAGCCTGTGCCACTGGACCATACAGTATACCTACTACTACATAAAGCCACTCAACCAAAACCAAGAGACACAGAGGCACTACCTAATACACAGAAACAATCACAAGGAGGCAAAAATGAGGATTGGAAGGAACATGTCCCAAATGAAAGAAAAGAACAAAACTTCAAAAAAAAGAACTATACAAAATGGAGATAAGCTATCTATCAGGTGTGGAGTTCAAAACACTGGTTATAAGCCTGCTCAATGAACATAGGGAGACATAGATGAACTTAGTGAGAACTTCAACAAAGAGATGGGAAACCTAAAAATGGAGACAAAACAAAAGAGGATTAGGTAGAAATGAAGGGTACACTAAAATAAAGAATACATTACAGGGAATCAACAGTAGCGTAGATGAAGCAGAGGATCAAATCAGAGATTTGGAAGATAAGGGAGCAGAAAATACCCAATTAGAGCAGCAAAGAGAGAGAGAGAGAAGAGAGGGACCAGAGAAGTGAAGATAGTTTAAGAAGTCTCTGCAACAATATCAAGCATACTAACATTCACATCAAGGAATGTTAGTATGCTTTAAAGTAGAAGATATTTACATCTTCTACTTTAAAAAGAAGAATGACAGAAAGGGATTGAAAACCATTTGAAAAAATAATGACAGAAAACTTTCCTAACCTGGTGAAGGAAAATAGACATACAAGTCCATGAAATGCAAAGAGTTCCCAAACAATATGAACCCAAAGAGGACCTCATCAAGACACATCATAATTAAAATGGCAAAGGTTAAAGACCATAGAGAATCTTGAAGGCAGCAAGAGAAAAGCAACTAGTTACCTACAAGGGAGCTCCCTAAGACTATAAGCTGATTTCTTAACAGAAGGTTCGCAGGTCAGAAGGAATCGGCACAAAATATTCAAAGTGATGAACGGCAAAGACCTACAACTAAAAATACTCTACCCAGCAAAACCATCATTTAGAATCAAAGGACAAATAAAGAGCTCCCCAGATAAGAAAAAGCTAAAGAAGTTCATTACCACCAAACTAGTATTGTAAGAAATGTGACACCCTGGCTGGTGGCACAGTGGATAAGGAGCTGGCCTGCAAACCTAAAGATTGCTGGTTCGATTCCCCAGTCAGGGCACATAACCAGGTTGCAAGCCAGGTCTCCAGCCAGATCCATAGCTGGAGGCAGGTAAAAGGCAACCATACATTGATGTCTCTCTCCCTCTCTGCCTCTCTCCCTTTCCCTCTCTCCAATATAATGAAATCTTTAAAAAAAAAAAAAAAAGAAAAAAGAAATGTGACAGTGTCTTAAAAAAAAAAAGATAAAAAATAAAATTGTAATAAATGCATATCTATCAATAATAACTAAATGTAAATGGATTAAATGCACCATTCAGAAGACATATGGTGGCTGAATGGATAACAAGATTCTTACGTATGTTGTCTACAAGAGACTCACTTTCATTAGAAAATGTGCAAAAGACATCATGAAATGTTTCACCTAAAAAATTTATAGATGGCAAATAAACACATGAAAAGACGTTCAACATCATTATAAGGAAAATATAAATTAAAACCCCAATAAAACAAACAGAAGTCACAATACCAAATGCTGGTGAAGATCTGAAGAAACCAGGCTCTAAAAAAACTGTTGATGTGAATGTAAAATGGTATAGTGTAATCTTTCAGAAAACAGTCTGACAGTTTTTTACAAAACTAAACTTATAATTACCACACGAGCTAACAATGATACTCCTGGGCAATTATCCTCAAAAAATGAAGGTATGTTCCCACAAAAACTTGTACACAAATGATCATAACAGCTCGATTCATCATAATTTGCAAGTCCTTCAATGAGAGAATAAACAAGCTGTGGTATATCTGTACCATGGAATGCTTCTCAGCGATAAGAACACACTACTGTGTGCAACAATCTGGATGAATCTCCAGAGAATTGTGGCGATTAAAAAGTTGACCTCAAATGTTATATATATTTTGATTCCATAACTATCACATTCTTAAAATAAGATTATAGCAATGGAGAACAAAATAGTGGCTGCCAGTGGCTAAGGAGGGAGTAGGGGCAAGAGGGAACTAGGTATGGGTATAAAAGGGCACGATCCCTATAATGACTTAAGTGTTCAATATCTTAACTGGATCCTACATCATCTATCTGGGTTGTAATACATACCATATCTTTTGCAAGATGTTATTAGAACCAACAGAAACTGGAAAAGGGTATACAAGATATCTCTAAGTCATTTCTAATAATTCCACCATGGGAATCTACAATAATCTCTAAAGATAAAAAGTTCAATTTTTTTAAATGACGCTATTAAAGTATACTTATTGCCATGGAAAAAATTTTAATATACTACTTATCTTAAAAGTAGGCTATAGAATAACAGACACATTTTGGTGTGTGCTATGTATATATTTTTATAAGTTTGTATGTGTACATCAGAAGACTTTCTGAATGCATACTGAGATATGCCTATATCTAGATGAATGAGATTTTCAGTGATTTCAACTTTTTACAGATATTTGTTTGTATTCTTATTTATCAATAATACGCATGCATGACTTTTCTAAAGAGAGAAAGTGAGGCTATTCTTAAATTTTTTAAATGTGCTTCGTATGAAACACTGACTTACAAGTAATACACTGAACACACTGGTTATGTAATCATTGGAAATTCAAATAAGTTTTTTCTGTCCAGAAGGAAAAAATGAGTTGAATAATAGAGAGTCTATAGAAGACAAATTGTGAAAGAAAGTATCATATTAATGATGACTTACACAAAAGACTGCACTGGCCGGTGGCTGACAGGAGCACTAACATAAGCTGCAGGCTGCACTCCCATCATTCCTGAACCATCTGAAAAAACAAACAAACACACGTGCACATATTTATTCCGGAGTACCCATTTAATAACATTTTATCCTTATAAGAAAACTCACATAGTGAAACTGTTACCTAAGGGAAAAATTCATACTTCCTTCCAAGTTAGAAGTTAGCAAACAACAGTACAAGAAAACACATTATAGTTATTTCAGAAATCTAGCTAAAAAGAAAATAACTATTAAAACTAACAGTTTTCAGCCCTGACTGGTGTGGCCCAGTAGACCAAGTGCCAGCCTGCAAACCAAAGGGTCACTGGTTCAATTCTCAGTTGGGCACATGCCTGGCTTACAGTCCAGGTCCTCAGTTGGGGGTGCATAAGAGGCAACCACACATTAATATCTCTCTCCCTCTCTTTCTTCCTCCCTTTCCCTCTCTCTAAAAATAAATAAAATCTTTAAAAAAAAAACAAATTTCAAATAGGGCATTATCATATCAATAACTATATTTGCATTAAGTTGCGTTTTTCTCATTTCTATGTGTTCCCTTGCCCACAAACTAACTTTTCTGACTGAACCAGTGGAAAAAATATTTACACTACAGATAACTTACAATATGCAAGACTAGGATCCATGGTATTCCTGGTTCCATAAAAATAGTACGCGTCATCATAAGGAGTTCGATAGTTAGTAGCCAAAGGTGGTAGTAGAGGAGGTGGAGGTAGAGGTACAATCCTATATCAAAAGAAAATTGAAAACTTCTTCTCATATTTCATTGCAATTAAAAAAAATAAAGATTACATTCTTTTGCAAAAATGTAATTGCTCCTTTAGAAAAAAAGCTTAATACTTATGTAAAAAAGACAAAAACTGCCCTGGCTGGTAGCACAGTGGATAGGGTGCCGGCCTGAGAACCCAGGGGTCGCAGGTTCGATTCCCCAGCCAGGGCACATAACAAGGTTGCAAACCAGGTCTCCAGTCAGGTCTGTGGCTGGAGGCGGGTGAAAAGCAACCATACATTGACGTCTCTCTCCCTCTCTGCCTCTCTCCCTTCCCCTTTCTAAAAATTATGAAATAAAATCTTAAAAAAAAAAAAGACAAAAACTTCAGATTTTATTCAATCAATTAATATCTAATTAGTCACTGTATGCCAGTATTGAACAAACATAGACCTTGTCCCTCAGAAATAAGCAGACAATTACAGTAAAGACAGTAAATGAAGCCATACAAGTAGACAGGGTCCTTGCTAACAGGAACATGGAGTAGGGATTTTTAAATCACCTTGGCAACAGGAGGGAAGCATAAGGAGAGCGTTCTATTAGAGAAAAGGCAATGCTTCAGCCACGCAGCCAGAGTGAGCAAGTTAGAAAGAGGGAGGACAGTTTAGGGGAAAAAGGCAGAGTACAAAATGGGATTAAAAATGGTTTCATTTGACTGGAAGAAGAGGTTTTTCATTTTTAAACTATGAAAATGTATTGTTCTCTCAAAGGAAGTTAACCATAATGGGAAACAGATACTACTTATATATCAACAGTAAAATCTTGACACAATTCTTAGTTTTTCATGAAGTTGAAACATCTAACTCAGCACTGCATTACTGACCACGAAATGTGGCTATATTTCCACCAAGTTTCTTGAGAATAGAAAGGAACCAAAGTTCCTTGGTTGAAATTTTCCATTCTTACTTTCCCAATAACAAAAATGGAAAAGGCAAATCCCTACAGATGAACAGAAAGTGCATCCTAGAATGTCTGCACTTTTAATGTATCTTAACATGTTCTTCCTGTTGTGTACTTCAAAATAATTCTGAAGAGCTATGATGGCATTTACAGTTCTCTTCAGTTGTGATTATTTTCCACATTTACTAATCAGTCTGTCTAACCTTTCTATTCTCACTCCATTGATACATCAACAAAGCACTTGATAAGCTGCTATTAAAAACTGTTATCAGCCCTTGCTGGTGGCACAGTGGATAAGGCGCTGGCCTATGAACCCACAGGCGACTGGTTCCATTCCTAGTCAGGGCACATAACCAGGCTGCAAGCCAGGTCCCCAGCCAGGTCCATAGCTGGAGGCAGGTGAAAGGCAGCCATACACTGATGTCTCTCTCCCTCTCTCCCTTCTCCTCTCTCTGAAAATAATAAATAAAATCTTTTAAAAATTTTTTTCTAAAAAAAAACAACTTATCATTAAATCTTAGTTTCATTAATATTTTAGATTGAATCCTCACAACAACCCTGGAACTGTAAACAAGGAAGAAAATGCTACTAATGCACTTTTACAAATGAGAAAACTGAAGTTCAATAAATATGTGGTTTACCCAAAATCCAGACAGCAAAGCCAAGCAGTATAAACCCTAACCCAGAAATTTGCAACCTTTTTTAACTCATGGCACATAAGACTAATTACTAAAATTCTGTAGCACACCAAAAAACATATTTTTTGCCAATCTGGCAAAGAAAATAAGTACAGTTTGATTCATTCAACCAGACAGCTATTGCATAAGCGGTTGTTTAACTTAACAATCCAGGGAAAAGAGGTTCTGCATGTCCTAAAAAATTCTTGTGGCACACTGGTTGAAAATCACCTCACCCAGTGCTGAGACCATTATATCATGCTCTGCAATTCCAATTCCACCTAGTCTTTTCAGAAGGGAAGCCACTGAATGAAGAAAGCACCATAAATAGAGTAAATGCAGCCCTGCTGCTTATTAGTTATTAAATAAAGAATAAGACCAAGTTCTACTGAAAGAGAGTACAGCTCAGAAAATATCACTGTTAAAAACACATGATTAAATAAATATACTACTATAATTAATACATTATGATGACAAAAAACTTAAGTCTTGCTAAGAGAAGAAAGTATAGCACAGAAAATATAAAATATAAACAGTAGGATTTTCTTTATGTATATAGTCTAGCATAGCTTGATGACTTTTACCAATAGAAATAAAATCTTTTCCATAATACCTAAATTACAGATTTATAATCCCAATAGTTTTCATGTCAGGTGGTTGAGTTGCATAGCCCGTAAATAATCACAGAGAAAGAGTTGAATAAACCAGAAGTTAAAATAAAGTAATATAGATAAAAACCACATTAGAAACTTTTTCTGTATAAACTGAAGGAAGTATTCAATGTTTGCCAAGTGGAATTACAAAAATGAAGAAAATGTATATTATATATTAAAAGACACTTAAAATATTCAAAAATATGACCCAAAACTAAATATTAAATATACTTCTACATCTTTCTGAAATTCTAAAGCATTTTAAACAATGAAAGAATGTTACAAGGATCTCCCTTGTTTTTATAACAAAGTCCAACGATAAGAGCATTTCAAGAAAAATTATTTGACAAAAGTTGTTAATTACATAAAAACCTCTGATGGTTCATGTCATTTGCTTCAGCAAATCCTTCTAAACATAAAATATAGCAATGCCTTACCTAATTCCCAAACATAAAACATTTTAAATAAGCACCTGGGAGGCACCATTTCACCAAGGGTGCTGCTGAGTCCACTGTGCAGGTCTTCACTGTGCGATGGGATGGAGTGAACTGGTGGAATGGGGGGGACAGGGGGTGCAGATAAAGGAGGGAGAGGGGTCTGGAAAGCTACTCTGGGTCTTTCAGGTGGGATCTTCTCTTCACAGTGTCGTGCTGCCACACTAAACTGCTTTAGTCTATCAGGCTAAAATAAAGGGAAAAAAATCTGTTTGTTAAATATAATCATAAATTTAAAAGTGGAAGGGAACTCAAAAGACCCTCTGTCAGACTGTTGGGAGACACTTAATCACAAGATAACAGAATTTTACAGCTAAAAGACTTTGAAGATCTAATCCTTATATATGGGGTAACTGAGGCTCCTGGAAGCACACAAGCTTCCAAAGACTAGAGTTAGATATTAATTCCAAATATAACATTCTATTACACTACAACACTAAGCTGTTTCTCTATCCAATTACCATTAATGACATCAAAATATTAACCAGCCAGCAAACATTTTCTGTGAAGAACCAGATAGCAAACACATCAAGCTACACTACTCAACTCAGTCACAGTGCTAAAGTAGCCCAAACCAATATGTCAGAAATGAGCAAGGGTGTGCTGCAGGAAAATGTATTTACAAAACTTGGCAGCAACTGGACTTGGCCAAAGGCTTACCCTTTGTTAACTCCTACTCTGGAACACAATTTATGTGTCCTTTTCTTAGACCTGTGCATCAAAAGTAATGGTTAACTATTATGTCTAATAGTTTTTAAATTTCTTCTAATAAAATAACTAGACACTGTAAAGGTCGTTTTATCCAGATATAAATAAGAGGGTCCACCAAATGTAACTCTAAATCCAAGGTTAACAAGCCACCACATTACATTAAAAAGATCAAGATTTTAAAGAAAAAATTTTGAAAACTATTTCAAAGGTATTTATTGGAAAAGAAAACATATTAAATGTAACCCTTTTTTCCCCACCATGTTTATCTTTCCCAGGAATGATTTCTTAGATTAATCAAAAAGTTTTATTCCATGAGCAATCAAAAATCACTGGGAGTGAGTGATGCTGGTGAAGTATTTAACCTTTTGAAACAGATAAACCCCTGGGATAAAAACTTAGCATAGTAAAAAAGTAGATTAAATGTTCCATACAGTTGAATAATCTTAAGGTGCTGCATTCTTTTTAAGAAAGAACTTTTTAATGAAATTCAAGTTTCTTAATCATCGTTCAAAGATGAAACTAACTTTCCTTAGCAAATAAATTTTACATATCCAACTACAGGAAAAGTACACTGTGAGGAAAGCAGTAAATTATCTTCTCCTGACTTAACTGCAATGATGTAATTCATTCCACTTAATGACGAGATTACAAATTTAAAGAAAAATAAGGTTTCTATCTCTCTAGTTTTACATTAAATAAAAATTACTAAAATACTTACAGTCTAGAATTAAAGATATCAGTTTCTTTGGAAATCACCCATCTATAAGAAAGGTGGTCAAGATACACTCAAGAACAATATTGCCCTGGCTGGTGGCTCAGTGGATAAGGTGCCAGCCTGCGAATCCAAAGGTCACTGGTTCGATTCCCCAGCCAGGGCACATAACCAGGCTGCAAGCCAGGTCTCTAGCCAGGTCCTTAGCCTGGAGGCAGGTAAAAGACAACCATACATTGATGTTTCTCTCCCTCTCTGCCTCTCTCCCTTCCCCTTTCTCTGAAAATAATAAATAAAATCTTAAAAAAAAAAAAGTATTAACAACTGTAAATTACACTGAAATAACCCTCACATGGAACAGAATAGGTGAACAAAACTACAAAGGAATAATTTGAAACAACCTAAAAAAAAAGGTGCGTATGTAAAAAAGGAAAAATTGGCTTAGCAAAATTAGTTTAGTTTATTAGTGTTCAAATTGACCTACACTTAAATTTCCCCCAGTATCTTCTATCTCCACCTGCTGTCACATTTGGGGCTACCTGAATGAAAGATTTAACATTAAAAAATGCCAGGAATCCTTACCGACTTCTCAGGGTCTTGGACTCCAGAAGCTGCAACCATGAGTTCCAAATCTTTTTCTCTGGACAAAATTAAAATTTTATATATTAAAAAGTTGTAATAAATACAAATAATTCTTTTAACTAACAATAAAGCCTTAAATAATGCTGAGAAGTACATTTTTTTAATTTGGTGTAAACTAAAATTCACATGTAAACTGACTTGAGTAAGTATCTCTAAACTGGTGCCTGAGGTACTGCAAAGCCTAAGCCACTTACACTGAATAAAGGATAGAGGTAAAGCAAAACCTTTACTTCTTTTAGGGTACAGGTATATTTTCAGTTCACAAAAATAGGGTAAAAAATTAAAAATTAATACTATGAATTTTAATAAGTTTTAAGAAAATGTTTATGATAACTATTATCAGGCAGTAGATACGGACTTCCTCTAAAATAGACGAAAAAAGATAAAACTGAAAGATAATGGGTTTCAAATTCTCTAGGATCAAGCTATTTAGTCCTAATTTTAAACTATAATTGATATTTCACAGGTATCGCTACAAGAAAAATACTGAGACCTGTGTACAATATAAATATCAATGGATTCATCAATGATTACTTTTATATGGCATATATATGTATTGTTTCATATTGTTAAAAGTAAAATACTTTTTATTTTTCCTACTATATCAGATAAGTGGGCATGTAGGTAACATTTAATGCTACACTAAATCAATAGTTGAAGAAATTAGCCTTGGCTGGTGTGGCTCAGTGGACTGGCACCAGCCTGCGAACCCAAGGGTCACTGGTTCGATTCCTAGTCAGGGCACATAACCAGATTGCAAGCTAGGTTTCCAGCTGAAGGCAGGTGAAAGGCAACCATACATTGATGTTTCCCTCCCTTTCTTCTTCTCTCCCTGCCTTTCTCTCTAAAAATAATGAATAACATCTTTAAAAAAAAAAAAAGTTGAAGAAATTAATGCAGATATATATAAGTCCTATTCTAGAATATATACATTATTTTTAACAATGACAAAGAAACTGAATGAACACTGCGAGTATTTCTTACCCTGCTGGTTTTCAATGTGCAGATTGAAAATGATAAATACAAAAGCATATTGGGAAAAAATAACCCTTTGTTTTACTATGTCATAATTACCATCATGTCATTTCACACAAATGGATTTTAAATGCAAACCCTTTTATTTATTTTTTCAAATCATTTCTTTTAAATGCAAACTGTTATTACCGTCTCCTGTTCTTCTGTTGTTCTGCCATTTGTTCCAACAGTTCTTGTCTGTATTTTTCTTTCCTTCTCTGAATAAGTTCTCGATCTTCACCTCCTAGAAAGTGGTAAGAAAAAAATGCAGTCTTGACTTGAACACATACGCAACTATCAACTCAAATTTTTAAAAATCTTCATTTTTAATTACTAGATCAAAGAGTAACTACTATATACGCTGAAAAGAACGTAAAATCTTATTACGTGAAGTTATATAATCAACAATTAATTTCATAATGAATATCTACTATGTATCAAAGACACATTAATTCTTTCTTCTAGTCAAAAATCTTCTTAAAGAATACTCTAATCCTTGGCCTCATTTTATCCTAATAATTAGGATAATAGCTACACTAATATCTCCCCCAAGTCCCTTATTTTTAAAAAGTGTGTCCAAATTGAGTCCCTCAGAAGCAACTGCCCCTCTCTGTTCTCTGTTAATAGCCTGATGATGGAGCCTCAAAAGCTCACTGTAACTTGCACTACTCATTCTCTCACTCCATGTGGACCTCTTTTCTGTTCTCATGAACATTAACGTTGGATCGGACCTCTCCGCATTTCACCTGGATGGCAGCAATAACCTCCTAACTAGTCCCCCGAGCTCTGCTTCTCCCTGCTTCAGTCCATCCAACATACTAACGTCAAGACCAACTGTCTTAAAATACACTAATTACCCTAATGCCCTGCTCAAAAAATTTCACTGATTACCTTATAGAAAAAAATATCAACCTCTCACCTCTCACCCTGGTATCACTTATGTAAAAATTCAGCTGTGAAAAGTTTAGATCCACCTAAGATTATTATTATTAGTGAGTATTAACACAAAGTCATTTCTTAATCAAGATATGCATTACTGAAGTATTATACAAATCACAGGACATCAAAAATGCAACTAAACCAGCAAGTCCTTACTACCTTAATTATTAGTCTCCCAATTAATAACTAAATGGATTGAGTCTGTCCATTAAGCATAGATGTTAGCAATAGTGGGGCTTCCATAGGGGGAAACATGAACTATGTTTAGGTTAATAATATTATATAATCAAAGTAGATATATCCATTCTGTTTTTGATCATAATGGAGTAACGAGCACAGAGCTTAACCTCCCACCGTAAAAAAAATAAAGCAATGCAAAATATGTGAAATAACTTTTTCAGATACTGGACAAGAGGTAACACAGGACTGTAATACTGTAATACCTGAGGGAAGAAAAATGAGATGAGCCCCTAAAGCACCCTATTTTTGCCTGAATGCAAGTTCCAGACTGTTGGTATGAGGAAGGAGAACCCAAACCAAACTGGGAAAATGAGCTAAATTAAGGAGACAAAGATCAAAATTCAGACAGGCTAACATGGCCGGAAGTTTAGGGCAAAGATCCAAAAAGAACCTCAGAAAGAGCTTTGGAAATCCAGATTCCTCCAAACTTTACTGTGCACTAGTCTGTACATGCATGCAGTGAAATTCCATTATTGGTGCAGAAAAACTATGGAGGACACATTAACTGTACAATCCTCAGACCTCAAAATGGAAAGAAATGCAAGCTCCAGCCAGCTAGAGTGGAGTTCTTGGCGACCCCCCAGGGTCTGCAGGGAAGACCCCAGAAAGGTTACTCTGTAATAAGTAGTAGGCTAAAATACCCCTAGAAAAGAGACTACTGTCAGTATCCCTAGCTAAGCTCAAAATAAGGCCTCAACAAGATTGGTCTGTAAGTAACAGAAAAAAGTGACTACGGTAGGCAAAATTCTAAGACAGAAGCTATGTTCCCTGCCTTCTGGTGTTGACTCCCTATATAAACCACTCCTTGAGTATGGGTCTAGCTTCCTTCTAGACAACAGCACACGGCCAAAGGTGAAAGGAATCTGCAGATGTAAATAAGGAGCCAATTCAATTTTGAATTTATCAAAAGGATATTATCTAAGGTGGGCCTGACCTAACCTCCCTGAGTTTAGAGAGTCTCACTGGCTTGCAAAAGTGGGAGGCCAAAGTGCGGAAGCCTACCTGGCAAGAAAGAGTGGTCAGCCTTAGGAAATGTAGCTGGTCTCCAGCTGCCCGCCAGGATGCTTAGTAATACAGCCACAAGGAAATGAGCTCTGCCGACACTGCCAATGGGCTTGGAAGTAGATTCTTGCCCAGTCAAACCTCCATCCCAGCTGAAACCCGAACTGTTGCCTTGTGAGACCCTAAGCAGAGGACCCAACTAAATTCCGGACCCACTATGTTTGTACTAATCTGCAATGTTGCAATAGGAAATTAATACAGTGACCCATAACCATTAGAAAAGTTAGTCAATAGAAAAAAGCACAGCAATTATGGAACAAAAAACAAGGAAATTAAAATAGCTCCCGTAACTATGCCCAAGTATTTAAGTAAAAATAGCACCATTATGAGGAGGAAATGGAAAGTATTTTAAAGAACCACGTAGAATTCTGCTTCTGCTTAGAAAGTAGAAGGCCACAACACTACTCTGACCTTATAATGGGAAAAAGCTCAGTCATCTACAAAATCAGAACTTTAAAAAAGCTCATCAAGTGTCCATCAGTAGATGAGTGGGTAAAATAACTACAGGACATTTACATAATGGAATACTACTCTGCCATAAAAAAAAAAAAAAAAAAACAGAAGAAAATTTTACCTTTGCCAACGATGGATGGACCTGGAGAACATTATGCTAAGTGAAATAGGCCAGCCAGAGAAAGGCAAATACCATATGGCTTCACTCATAAGTGGAATCTAATAAACAAAGTGAACTAACAAGCAAAATAGCGACAGACTCACAGAGAGCATGTTGACAGCTTAGGGGGTGCAGTTAAGGGGTAAAGGGATCGAGCAAAAAGGGAAAACAGACTCATGGATGTGGACACAGTGTGGTGATTACAGGGGGACAAAGGGTTTAAGGGGGATAAGTGGCAATGGAAAAAATGCCATTAAAATAAATAAAATTTAATTATATTAAAATAAAATAGAACCAAATAGCCCATCAGATTGCTGAGGTTACAAGCAACCAGTTCAACTGAATTTCAAAGGGTATAAACACCAATCCAGAAATGGGACAACCCAAGTGTTTAACCTTTATCAGGATATGAATAAATAGGCGGCTGCCTTATAAGCAGATTAAAAAAAAATAGCTGAAATACTGAATTCTTAAAGGGTCATGTGGGCTGCAAGGTGAAGTAGATCCCTGGAAGTCCAGACACAGAGGACGCTGCGCTCAATCCCCCGGCCTCCGGCAGACTGCTCGCAAGAGAGCCTGGACATGGGACAACACAGGAGACCTGAAAGAAACCCTTCCATGGCAAACAAACAACAACAGAAAAAACCTCAACTGCTTGTTTTCCAGACTCTTCTTTCATACAAAGCAATAACTGTAATCCACTGGTTGAAGGGCACAAAACTGCTCAGACTGAGCATTCTGCACTACACACAAGGACCTGTTAATGCGAGACGAAGGGCAGGAAATTCTCACACGAGACCTTCACAGAGATAAAGCTGAGTTTTGCTACCACTCTGAGGAGGGGCAGGAACACAAAGGAGGGCATTTCTGAGAACCAGATGCACAGGGCCAGCCTTGTACATGGAACAAACAACAAGGATCCACACTGAAAAAGGAGAGAAGTGTGAGGAGAGAGATGCGCTGTCAGAGCATTAAGGCCTTGCTGAAACTGAGAAGGTACAGAAAATCCCTGCAGCACGCCAGGCCTCACACTAAGAATGAAGTAGTCAGAGAATTTACCATTTCTCTCTAAGCAACTGGTAAAAAAAATAGGTAAGAATCACTAAGCATGTATAAGACATGAACATTACCATAAACCGCTACACTCAACAAACACACAATGCGCATTCTTTCAAGTACACAATAAACATGCACCAAAGCAGACCATATGTTGAGTCATTACAATTTTTCATTAAGAAAATTCATATTTGAAATCATTGAAATTATACAGATGATTTTCTCAAACAAGGGAATTAAGTAAGCAGTTACTAACAAAAAGCAGAAAACACCCAAATATTTTGAAACTTAAAAACATACTCTAAATAAAACACAACTAGGTTATAAACCCCACAACATTGCTCAAAGCAGTCAATTGCTCTAAATTTTTTAATAAAGCAATGGGTTCTAAATGAAGTCATTGGGGCAAAATTACAGTCTCACTGAAATGAGAATATCGTAACATCAGAGCCACTAAAGGTGGACTATGTCACCCGGAAAAGGAATAAATTTCCTGTGCGTATACCATGAGATAGCCACTGGATTAAATGACTTGAATGATTTGTTTCAAACATTAGTTATTATCTCACTGAATATTCATCCATAATTCCTGGATTGCACTAACAAATGGTTCATGTCGATCATCTTTAAAACTTCCTTTTATTTTTTATTCCCACCCGAAGACATGCTTATTGACTTGAAAGAGAGGGAGAAAAGGAAGAGCGAGAGAGGGAGGAATATTGACCACTTGCCTCTCAGATGTGCCTGAACCAGGTGCCTAACCTGCAACCTACAGGCATGAGCCCTGACAGGAATCAAACCCACAACACTTCATGCTCCGACCAAGTGAGTCACACCAGCCAGGGCTAAAATTTCCACTTATTGATAAAACTATTTGTCAGTGGTCTCTCAACAGAAAGCTATTTCTCCACTTTTATCATGTTTAAGGAATATATCATAAGAAGGAAGCCTTCTGGTTAAATTGGTCAATTCTCACCTAAAGACATTACACTAGAATAAAACTCTAAGCGTTATGCCATTTTTCTTACAATAGCCATTTCAAAGAAACAAAGGTCTGAGAATCTCATGCAATTTCATATCTTTAAGCCAAGATTTAAATTATTGATGATTTTCAGGTTGAATGAACCTAAATTGTTAATCCAATCTTCTCATATACTTCCAAGTAATTTTTTATACTAGTTATATCCTTCATTTCTATAAAGTAAAGAGGAAGTGTAGATTATGATCATGATTGAATAAAATACCTTGGAAACTACATGGAAAGAACACGGGAAAGGGTGTTTATCAAAAAATAAAAATGTTTATTCAGAGGAATTGCACAAAAATGTCAGGTAGTTTTGTGCTAGCTACAGAAAACAAGAATGGAAAAAAAACCTCCCATAGAAAATAGAATGTAATGACCACACTACAGCAAAATATTAATAAAATATGAAATTAAAAGCTTATTAAAATTAATTTCATTTACCATCTGTAGAAACCTCCACCACTAAAGTCATTTCACTTTAAAATTATACAGAGCTATATAATACATGTTAAATGCTGTTAAATGCTTAGCATACTGCCAATTAAAAAGTAAGCACTAGACAAATATTTTCTATTATTAGTATTAGTAGTATCAATTACAACGCTGAGTTCTCACTAAAGACCTTTCATAGCATGGTCTACAAGTTAAATCGACTGGAATGTGCACATACCAAAGAGCATCCCCGCGAAGGGACTACAGATCTCTCGGGTACATCTGGATGCCTCACTTTCGCCAACACTAAAACAAAAATGAAAAGAATTAAAACCCAAATAATTTTCAGAAAACAAAAATTAGAATAAAATGTAAGTATGAGTTATTATCCTTTTAAAATACTACAAATACTATACTAGTTACATATTTTTAAAGTTAGGATAAAATCATGGCATTTTATAGCTTTATATAGTGGAACCTCAATGTATTCAGGGTCTATAAATACATAACCTTTTCCTTCAGCTTGTTTCATTGACTCTATACATTCCCAATATAAAACCTTTTTTTTTTTATAAGAACACTTACCCCAATAAAGAAAATGAATATAAGTACACATTAACTCTTTTTTAAAAATGGAAAAAGGTAATAACCTATATATATACTTGAAAAAGAAGATCTCTCTCTAAAAGACTCCTTCCTTCAAAGACAAGTCCCTCATTAAGTAGACCCAAATGGCAAATTCTCTTAAGTACTTTCATGAGTTATCTTCCTTCAAAGAAAATACTGTTCTTAACACATGACTATTAACTTTATTATACTCTATGGATTTAGAAGCATTTATCCTTATGTATGATAAAAGCAAGCCACAAAAATAACAAAAAGCTATAAACAAAGAACATGAACATAAAATGCATATAATTTCCTTTCTTTTCAACATATAACTGAATTATGTATGATAACCATTTTACAACATAACCATAAAAACTGTCTATTCAATGAGCCAAAAATCAAAAACAAGAGTTATGAAAGGAAAATTCATTGCAGGAACATTTTTTATTTATTTCCAGATAAGTTATACAATACCCCCATAACGCCAAAATATTTTAATTTGATCTTTAGTCCATTAAATTATATGTTTATTTTTCCTTTTATTACTTCAAACAAATTTATACACTTTAAAATGATAGAGACTTTTTCAGAACACCTTGGCACAGTTTATAATCAAAATTTGCTCTTCAAAAGAATGCTGTCAAGTCCTGAAATTTTTCATTTAACACAACTCTTCCCTTCCAAATCCTTTTTCCCTTTAACTTCTTCCTACTAAGAAAGGCTGTTAAGATACTGCATCTTTCTACTTTTCAGTAAGCTACTTTTATCAGGTGCTGTTTCACAATGTATGTAATGGCTGAAGGGCAGGATTTGTATTACATCCCATACCTTTTATTTCCAGCAGATGAAATTCGTATGTTTGACTGTCCTGTGACATCACCACCATACTCCATGGGAGGCACAGTCCCTTGTCTGTTTCCATACATCCTTAAAAACATATTAGCTTATAGAGCTTGTTCCACATACAGTGGACCTTCTTATATATCTTTGGTGTTTTGCATTTGACGACAGAAATATTAAAGGGAACAAGGCGTTATAATGAAGTTTCACTATAAACACATTCAAAAATTAATTCAAGAGAGAGGTGATTCAAGTATGATCTGCTGGTTGGCAAGAGACACGAAGAGTTTAGATTTAGTCATCTTTAAAACAAAAGGAGGTCATCATAAATTATTTCAAGATAACTTCTAGAAATTTTTAACCTGAAAATTATGCATATACTATACTTTTTAATCCTCTTTTATTCAAAGAATACTTATTGAGCACTACTGCATGCCAAGTTCAATTCTAGGCACAGGGAATATAGACATGGTCCCTGCCTTCATGAAGATTATAGTCAAATTTCAAAATGAGATCATTTTCTTAATCAAAATTCATAGATTCTGGGAAGCATTTCATTACATATACATACAAACCCTTTTAACTTAAAAATATAGCAGCAGACTTACAATTTAATTATATCAAATGCAGCAAGCTATATCATCTGCTAACAGTGTAAATCACATGAAGAAATAAATACCAGCCATAGGTGCATAGAAAACATCATAAACAAACAGTCTGATGAATACCTAGAAAATGACTAGTTTACTCACTAGGTCATAACAACAAAAAAAATAGAATTTTTAAAAATTCCTTCTTAATCCTTTCCAGAAATAATTTTTTTTTATGTTTTCTAATTAATCTTTTTTCCATTTGGCAAACATTGATTTCTTTAGCTTAACTCCTCATACCAGGAAAACATCACCAACATTTATCAGCATCCATGAAAATAATCATTTCCTAAGTAATATTTCTTTACATGGCTATTAAACAACATTATCTCTCAAGAGGGCTACTAGAAAACATATAGCTATTAGATTGTTGCTCAATATTTTAGGTGACTTTCATTATCACATTTTTAAAAAAGGCAATTTTCAGAAGAAAGGAACTCCTCACTCTCCAGAGCCAGCAATTCTTCATTTGTTTCCATCACACAAGCCACTGACAGTATCGTCTGTGAGAAAAATCTTAACAGAATTGTAACCTTACTAATGTATGACTTGCCGTGACAAAAATGCCTTTCATTTCTTCATCCATACCTGAACAGCAGAGCTCTCCACAATCCCTCCCAAAAAATAATTTCAAACTTATTTCAATTTATCAAAACACGTCTGGTACTTGAAGCTCTTTTAAACTGACACATTAGTTGAGAGTTATTCTCTACTTCCACCAACTTAAAGAACAGGTAAATACAAATTCAAATTCAAATTTGCAATTAACAATGCCAGGCAACCAGCTTTAGTTATACTGGATCTATATAAAAAGACATGTCCAGAAAAGAGTTAACAGAGCAGGCCTGTACCCAAAGTACCTAATCATCTACACAAAAACATGCTTTATAGGTTTCTTCAGTGTATACAGGTATCTTAATAGAGCAAACATCATAAGAACAAAAGGTCATTTTCAAAGTTCACTCTAAATTAAAAAAATCATTTTACTTATATATAAGGTTCTCTTTCCTAAATTTTATAGTACAATCACAAAGACTTCCTAATGAATAGTCCGTATGAAAGACAGTTGAAGATGGAGCCCTTTCACTAAAGAAAAAAATATGTTAACAAAATTATAAGTCCCCCTGCCTCTGATAATTACAATAAGGTCAAAACTGAAGAAATGTTTAGTCTGGAACAGAGCAGAGATATGTATTTTACTAAAAAGGATAAAATAAAATCTTAAGGCATTCTATTCAATTTTATGAAATGACTAGTGTAACTTTAAGTTACTAAAATGATACCTAAAAAAATAAATTAAATAAGCTAAAAGGAAACTTAAATGTAAAGCCAAATTATAGTTTGGTAAGTTAGCCTCCTTATTATCTATTAAAAGAAGTGCATAAGTATAATAAAATTGCCTTCATTTATTAAAAGTTTCTTTTATATTTCTAATACATTTAGCATTTAATCACTCTAAATTGTCCCAGTTACTTCATGTTAATAGCTTTTATGGTGGCCTTACAATTTATTTTGGAAAACTTCACAAAGGCAAATGAAGTTCTCTCTGTAGATGAGAACTGGTGAGAGGCAGTATTGGTTCAACTACCATCTCTCTTTTCAATCCTTCCAACACTGAGGGTGAATGACAGAAGGGAATCTCCAGAAGTAATGAACCCCGTGTCTAAGAATAGCCTGATTCTAGCCAAAGAGCAGGAATTCAGTTTAGGTCCAGTTTGCCCCCGAGAAGGCCTTTTCATTTAGCTGTGGCTTTAGAACCGTACCAGACTAACTATCCCTGTGACCCAGAATTAACTAAATATGACTTTAAATCCATAGATTCACTTACCAACCTTAATCCACTGGGTTTTATCAGCAAGGGACAGACCTCATAAAAGAAAAAATTTGCTAACTTTGACATAGAAAATCAGATTTGCATGAGGGAATAACTGTAAAATAGTTTCGCCATCATACTATCAAAAAAGCAACAAGTTAAAAGTTATGTTAAAAGAAAAAAGCTTTTCTCTCTGCTTCTTTGAATTAGGTTCAAATCTCAATGCCCAAAGAAATCAGGTATGGGCTAGAGGCCAAGTTTCCTATAAAAATTAACAGGTGTTTATCTTACAAAAAAGAAAAATAACTCCCTTACAGAAGAAAAGTGTATTGTTTGAAACCACAGGTATTTTCGGCTAACCAACTTACATGTGAATAAACAACTAAATGATAATGATTTAACTTTTTTCCTTCATAAACCTCAGAATCAAAGAAAATTACTTCAGAAAAAAATTTACTTTGTTTATGCTATCAAGAAAAACATATTATAAAAATAAAGTATATACCATGTAAAGATAGCCAAATTGATTAACAGTTCATAGGGAAGAAGCATCAAGTGTCTCCTTCTTAAAAGAAATCACCTAATTCATAATAATGGTTGCACCACCTTATTTTCATATCAAGAATTTCTCTAATGTGAATAAATTCTGCTATTAGAGGTACTCTAGACCACAAAGTGAAAAGAAAAATACAGAGCTGTTGTTTTTTCTCATTGCTTTCAGTCCTTTCCCAATGTTTTATGTCTACTTAAAATATTTTGTAAGATTTTATTTATGTTTAGAGAGAGGGGAAGGGAGAAAGAAAGAGAGAGGAAGAAACCTCGATGTGAGAGAGAAACATCAATCAGTTGCTTCTCATATGTGCCCCAACTGAGAACCCAAAACCTAGGCACGTGCCCTTACCTGGGAATCAAACCTGCAACATTTTGCTTTATGGGATAGTCCCAACCAACTGAGACATGCCAGTCAGGACTTCTATTTACTTTAATTCCATAATAATATTTTTGTAATATCAACCCAATTTTTAAAGTGGTAAAATAATTAATATTCAAATGGTCCTTCCTAAATAAATACTATAAGAAAAAAACATTGAATAAAGTAACTCATGTTCTAATAAAACATTTCTCATCATTTATGTTTTCATATTAAGCATGCATACTTAGAATGTCCTACACTAAAAACCTATGTGGCTAACACACAGATTCTAATTTCAGATGGAATGTTATCAAAAAATTTTATAAATGACTTAAGATTACAAACCAGCAAATATAAAGAGTTAAACACAAGTTCTAACTGCATTAATCTCATAAAAACTTAAAAAAAAACACTTCAGCATTTTTTAATGCTGAATGTCCTTTACTTATTAACATTGCTTATAAAGTAAAACATAACATGGTAATATATTAACTTCTATAACAAGTTAATAAATAATAAAGACTACAATGTCTATATTTAGAAAGTATCTATAAACCCCTAAATATTATCAGACACACTATTACATTCAACTTTAGAAAGCTCCTAAAACATTATGAAATTTACTCAAATGGCAAATACGTGTAAATAACACATTCAGACAGAATACAGCTATCAAGCAAAGTGCTAACCACTTTGTTAACTATTAAAAACATTGCCAGTGACTAATGATTAATTTAGAAAAGTAAAATAATTTCTGGGCTTTAGTTTTCTTTCTGTATTTAAAGTGTGGAAATTTATTATTAATAAATACATTTTGTATATGAAAAAGTTTATTGGGTAACTGGAAAAGAACTAAGACCAAAAATAAAAAATAATTTAAAATCATAACTAGAATTATCACGTATTGAATTTTAGAAAAAATAGAGAAAAGAAACAGAGAAAAGGAAAATTATTTTTGTATTTCTCACAACCCATTATAATTATTCTTGTCAGGAACTCTGGTTAAGACTATAGCATATAAAAAATAAGTGGTTAAAGCAAGACACTAAATGCAGTTACACATTCCTTTAGTTTCAAAAATTTCACTAACAAGTCATTTTCCTATCAACCAGTCTGCCTGTGAAATAAAAACTACTGAATGAGCAAAGTGATCTGTTTTTGCTAGAAATAAGAAATCCATAAATCTAAAATACAGAAATTCAATTTTAACCTCAAGTGCCATGCAGACCTGTGTGAAAAACCTTACATTTAGATATACATGAACAAAATGAAAATAACATAAAATACAATTGTACATTTTGAACAAATACTTTTTAAAACTTTGGAATGTGTAACAAATTACTCTAATTCATATGTTTAAACTAATATGAAAATACTACTTGGAGAGAATATAGAAAGAATTCACTTCATTGATGGGATACATAAGAAAATAAAATAGTGCTGAAATAAATAGGATGAAATTCACTTCCTACTTTAATGCAAAAATTATTACAGGGTATAATTACAAATAGAATAGATTAAAATATAGTTTTAAGAAAAGAAACAACTTCATAGATAAGTTTCTTGAAATTCCAAGTTTAAAAGTATGCATTACATTACACTCTAAAGGTAAATAAATACATAAGGACAAGAGAGTTCTCATGTATAGAGAAGGCAGCACCCAGAGACCAAGACTACCTGCAGTTCCCCACTGAGAGTTTTTTTTTTGTTTTTTTTTGTGTTTTAGGTTGGGCAGTTTTTCTACCTTCTGATGTAAATATTTTCAAACATAATACAACGAAGGACTTGGAGCATTTTCTAAAGTATAAATAACTGGATTCAAATTAGAGATAATTATACTTGGCATTACAAAATTCTAATCCTTCACTCAAATTACCTAAATCGGGTATTTTAAAAATTGGGTGAGCAAAACATAATAGCTACAGAATAAAAAGAAGACAAAAACTGTAAAAGCTTTGGAATATTATTAATAATTAGAATACTAAATGTGCATTATATCTCAGAAAGTTTTCTAAAATATTTTTTAAAGTAATCTAAGGGGGGCAAATAGGGGACATGTGTAAAAATGTCAACAATGAAAAAAAGTAATCCATTTGGACAACTAAGTGAAACAGTTCCCATTTACCCACTCCAAATTTAGGTCTAACCCTTTCAAGTTGACAAGGCAATGACAAATATGGGACTACCATATTTTTATCTCCAAACCAAAAGTCAGGTTAAAGTATAGTAAGTTTATGTTTAAGACAAATGACTAAACAAAAAATAATAAGTTAACAGATAGCATTATAAAAACAATCATCCAAAGAAACTAAAAAAGCATGTGATGGATGTAATACAACAACAATAAAATTAAATTAAAAAAAAAAAAAAGCATGTGAAAATCTGATGACAAATTAGTGCCATTTCACTTAAATAAGTGTTCAGTAAGTAGCTTTAAAAAAAATGTATTGATTAAAAATTTGAGAACATAAGAATATTGCAGGAATAAACTGTATTTCATCTATTTTAAGGTGTCCTTTATTTCCCATATTCCTATACGTAAACTAGCCACCAATCTGGATTTAGGTTGAGTTCTTGCAGAGAGCAGTTACTGTTCCCTGCTAGTTACCTTTGGGCACTATCAATGTAAGACAACTCAAATTCCTAGAAGTTTTGGGGAATTTGTTTTTGTTTTTGTTTTTGTATAATACCAGCAACATAAATTCGGATTACAAACCTGAATCAGCATTGGCTTACAATTCAGTTCTCAAGGAAGGTATTTTTACCCCCTTTACTCAGTGCCATGCTGAAACATGGAAGTTTTTCTTTCCTGGCTATTTCTGTGGGAAGTTTATTCCCCTTTTAATTTTACATAAAGGTTGTAGCTTTTCAGTGCTCCAGCTTTATCACAGGGTCCTTTTTTCCCTATCCTGGGTGTTTCGTTTTCTTTGTAACTTAAAGCTGACAGCATATTAAAATTAAATATGTAAATAAAATGAAACTGTTTCTCCCTAATGTAATGATAAAAAGTAACAACGATAATATTGAGCAAATAAAGAAAATAAAAATGAAGTGATAAATACCTGTCATTTGTATATACTCTCAAAGGTCTTCTATCAAAATCACTTTCATATCTAAACCTCTCGTCCATTTCTTCACTTACTTCAGGATCTTGGTCTGGTTTATAAAACCGTCTGTCCAAGACACGATACTCATGAAACCTGTCAAATCTTCTATCTGGAATGTCCACCTTGCTGGCATACCTTTGATGCTTTTTATTGGAAATGTCCACTTCTTCATTCCTTTTTTTAATGATTCTTCTATTCCTTAATTCAATTTCATCATCAAGGTGTCGGTATCTGTCTTCCTCTAGGCGTCTTTGGTTTAAAAGCTCTTCGTAGGCCTCTGAAGGAGTTAAGACATCTCTCCTAGGACCCTCTGAATTTTGGTAAGATGTCTGTGTTTGTGAAGGTAAATCAGGTTTAACCTGAGTAGTAAGTTTTTTATTTCTTTGACTTTTGTGCTGGTCAATTAAAAAGAAAAGAAAAGAAAGAAACAAGATTTTAATGAGATACTATTTCTTAAAAAACCCTCAAATGATCTCAATTCTCAGGTTTAGTTGCCCATAAGAGATACCTTATCCTTAAAAAATAACTTCAGGAAATTTATCCTTTAATAACACTTCACATAGGTATCAAATAGGCAACAGTACTATGGATAAGTGGATAAAAAGAAAGAAAATAAACTAAATGCAAATTCCTACCCCAGGAAATATTAAGCATACTTGAGGAGTTAAATATTGCTTCAAAATATATCAAATTAAATTCTTTCTCAGCACAAAGAATAAAAGAGATGGTAAAATTTTTGGTACTAATAACATCAACAATCCTTAAGTTTGGAAAAAATATATATAGCTAGAAATTGTCAATATAGAAAAACACTTAAATAAACAAAAATTACTTAAAACCAATCTCTAAAATTAAATCTCCCCCATCAAGTTAAAAGTTTAAAAAGTAGAACAAGTTCTTTAACATGAGATAAAATTATTTATAAAACTAAATATGTTTAGTCCCGTGTTTAGTTCAATTAAGCTTGTTTTTAATGCATTAAAAAACCAACTGATATATCTAACATAAAAATATTTTAAGTACAAAATATTAATCTTGTAGTGTTAAAGATTTACAATAAAAGCAACACCTACCTCAGTACTCTTTTCTACCTGTCTGAACTTTTCAGTAGATTCTTCCTTACCCCTGAGAAATTGATTGTATTCTTTGTTGCGTTCAAGTTTCAATCTTTCCTTGAAATAGACACCAAAAGGCAATGTTAACTTCAGTTTCAGATAAAAGAATCTTCATGTTAAACACAGACACACAAATCAGAAATCTCTCCCACAATTAAGTTTTACTAATAATTTCAAGGATAGTACTTGCAAGGCTACTTGTACTACTACTACAAGAAGAAGCATGAGGGTAAGGGCCATCAATGCAATTCCCCTTTCCTGTCATGTTAAAATATGCATTACAACATACTTAGGTCCAGATTAACACATGAGGTCTCTAATAAAAGGGAGCTGCCTCAGTTGTGAAACATCTCCATTTTATACTCTAGTAGTTGCATAGCTCAGCTTACCTTTCCCAAGGAGCCATGCCCCATAGATCCATGGATGCTAGGTTTACCTACAGCAATATTAGACAATCCAGGTATACTATGTCAAAAATAAATCTTTCCCACTAGCAAATACATACCGAAGTCTGTCATTACCATGTTCTCGAGGAGATCTGACCATGTTCCTTCTCATTGCTACTGCCTGCTCCAATCTTTCACCCTCCTCCCCAAAGACCTCTGCTAACCATTTCAAGGCTAAAGGATTGTATTTTATGTTTGTTTGTTTGTTTGTTTATTACCCATCTATCCATCCATCCATGCTCACCCAAGGCCATGCTTATTGACCTCAGAGAGAGAAAAGGAAGGGAGGGAGAGAGAGGGAAAGAAACAGCAATAGGTTGTCTCTGCCCAGACCAAGGTCTAAATATACAACCCAGGCATGAGCCCTGAGAGGGAATCAAACCTGCAACCCTTTGATTTATGGGACAACATTCCAACCAACTGAGCCACACTGGCCAAGGGCACATCTTTGTTATACTTTAAACATAAAAGGATTAAACTATCATAGACAGTAAAATTTTATAATGTAAACCTTCTCTGGAAACCTCTAAATAATACGTACATTTGTGGAGTGATAGGAATAAACATTCCAATCTTCCCAGCATATTCCCCCATACATTCACCTCACTATGTCACAGAGCATAGACTTAGGAGGAGTTCAGGAACCAGTGCTGGAAAGTGTGAGTTCTGAATATTCAATTGATCAACATATCAAAGAAAGATATCACACTACATGGTTACAAACATACTGTTTAAAAAATGTTTATAAAGCACAACGAAAGGCTCTACAGAGTTTTGGAAAATATATCTATTTCCAGTATAGAAACTGATGTAATCTTCCATTTCCACTGAAATCAAGAATATGTTCTTTCATGATTTTGATCCCCTGAAAAAGTGCTACCCAGAATAACGACTCCTGTCCACCTACCTTGGCAGATAACCTGTCACCAATAGGAAGAGAAACTCCCAGAGTAGATGGATCGGTTTCACTCGTGGACAGGAAATTTTTCTGTATGTATATACATTAAAAAAACATATTACCTAATTGTCTTTATAAAATGTTTCATAAACTGTTTTTAAGTTCAATATTCTAAGCTATTACATTATGCAGAGCAAAAGAATGAAATGGAGATGAAGACAGGAACTACAAATCTATACAGATCAAATTAGAGAAAAAAATAATTTTCCTGCAATCAACAACTTTCTGAGGAGGAGAATCAGGCCTTAATTTTCATTTGTAACATATATGTATATATTGATTTGAGATGATTTTATAAAGCATGAGACAAAAAGAAAACGCTTAATTCATATTCCTCTTCTAAGCACATATTCTTCATCTTCAATGTCCTACTATTCTTTTGTTAAGGAAAATTTAAACTTTCTCACAAATATCCTATGCATGCTGCAATAATGTTTGTTTTGATTTTTCCTGCAATTATGGGTGGATATCCACTAAAATGCCAGAAGATGTAAACTATCAAGACTGCTTCTTTATGTGTGCCCCATTCTTATTCAGTAAACGTTTAGGTACTACAGTGCAGTAGAGAGAGCATTAGACCAGAAGTCGAAAGACCTAGGTTCAGCCTAGGAGCAGCCCCAATACTTCTCAGTTGTACAACACTGCACAAGTCAACCTCTCTGACCCACACTGTCTTCTACTTCGGTAAATGGGATGGTAGCTGCTCTGCCTACCTACCAAAGCTGGTATGAGGATCAAGGAAGATTAAAAAATGTACTATTTGTTTGAATAACTATAATATAAACACAAGGAAGTAGTAAAAAAACTTACACATTCCCCAACTTTCTGGTACTGCTGCTTAGTAGTATATAATCTGGAATGAATTATTTAACTTTTCTGCCTCAGTTTCTTTATGAAGCAGAGATGTCACTTTATATGAGGTTATGAGAATTAAAAAACAATAGTCATTAACCTGTCCAGCTCCATGTGTCTCATTTATGCATTAATTGTTGACCATGAAATAGTTTTCAGGTTTTTTTAAGGTGGTTGGGAGACAAAAAGAAGCATTATGTTCCTTATATTCAAGAGATTTACAATTCAGTCAAGGAAACAAACATGTAAACAAATAACTACCAAACAATGTATTAACAGCTACAATAGTTATTTTCAAAACACTACAGAAACATATTAATAAAATTAAACTAATGTTGCATTAAATCTATATTCATGAATAACTTAATTTGTGCTACAAAAGCTAATTTGAAAGTAGGACCCTAAATTTATTCGTGAAGGGAAGTAACATGACAGTTTAAATCTCTATATACCGAAGTACACTATAAATCTAATCATTTTGTGGAGTTACACACGTACTAAAAACACTTTGGAGTTCTAGCCCTGGGAGAAGGGAGAGGGGGCACATCCCTCTTTCACTAAGCAACTCCCCACTTTCAATCCAGGTCCAGGATGATGTTTGAAATGTTCAATAAAATGAAAAAACAAGTATACAGTAAGAGCAATACAGTGAATGTTGCAAAAAGCTGAATTTTAGTCATTCAATAAATACTGAGGTCCTGGCTGGCTGCACAGTGGATAAGGTGCTGACCTGCAAACCCAAAGGTCGCTGGTTCACTTCCCAGCCAGGGCACATAACCAGGTTGCAGGCCAGGTCTCCAGCCAGGTCCATAGCTGGAGGCAGGTGAAAGGTAACCATACATTGATGTCACTCTCCCTTTCCCTCTCTCTAGAAATAATAAATAAAATCTTTAAAAAAAAAAGTAAATACTGAGTGCCTAGAATGTCCCAAACTGTTTGATACATTTGAGACTTGTCAGTGAGAATAGACAAAATTCCTGCCACCCTGAAGCTTACATTCAAGCAGGGAAAACTGACAAAAAATGATGAACATAATGGTACATTATAAGGAGGTAAGTGCTACAACAAAATAAGTAAATAAAAAGAACTGGGAGGAGAAAGATGGCGACAGAGTAGAGAGCAGTGCTGATGGTGTTCTCAGAGTACCAAAGCAGCTAGAGGACAGGATAAGGAGCGTGAGACGTCTTCAGGACGCTGGGGATTGGAACGGGCAGCATCTGGACACAGGGGAGCAGAGCCCAGAGGCAGAGGAGGCCAGCAGGACAGTAGGTGAGGCGTTCCCGACCGACCGGCCGGCGGGCCGAGGTCGGCTCTGGGCAGGGGTGGCCCTGCCCAGAGGGGCGCGTTTGACCGGGGCCAGTTTCAGGCTCCCTGGCGACTGGAAGTCTCAGCAGTGAAGTGCGGGCGGCGAGGGCAAACGCCGTAGGGAACGCAGAATTGAACTCTTGCAGGGGAGGGACTGTGTGAGAGACTCACTCCGGCAACAGGGAGAGGAGGTTTCGCGGCGCGCAGGGCTAGAGGCGGAGGAGAGGAGTCCTGCGGGAAGCCGGAGCGGGGCAGCGGGAAGTGCACCGGCCGGGGCGGCAAGAGGGCCGAAAAACGGAGCTGTTGGGCCGCTGGGGAAACAGCGGCTGGAGGCCCCTGCGAGGGGGGAGGCCCAGCCCGGCACAACCACACAGGCCCCCAGGCTCCGCGGGAAAATCCAAAAGGTGAGCCGGAGAGCCGGCAAGCCGGGAACTTGTGGCGGGAGACCCGCCATTGCCGGAGACAAAAGCCGCACCGCCTACGCCTGGGAGGGGCTCATCACAGAGGCCGCGTAAAGGACTCTGCGGAGAGCTGATTGGCTCAGAGGCGGGGTGCTCGTCCCGGAAGGGCAGGACAGTGTTGACTGACAGACCCGGCCTCCTCCCGGAACTGCAGGGGTGGGGCCAGTCGTCACAGGGACCGGCAAAGTTGCGGGCTGCCTTGCAGAAGTGCTGGGGGCTGTCCTGAGCAGGAAACTCCGCCAGGCTCCAGAACATCGGCAGCCCTAAAACCCAGCCAGGCTGCGGAAGGCCCAGCCTACCTGGGGGCGGACACTCAGAATCAACCCTAC